>JAQPZY010000242.1:0-82567 GCA_029931535.1 Margaritifera margaritifera
AATGACTTCTTGTCATATTTAGTTGGTCACAAATGTTGTCAATCTGATGTCTAGTATGGACTTTTTGGCAGCTGTATTGAAAATGTTCTTAATGTTAATCCTGAATGGATGGTCATATCTGCACAGGTTTTCACAAAAAGTCATCTTATGATGTCTAGTTGGGCTTGAAGGAAAATTGTGCTGATCTGACATTCAATATGAACACCATCTTGAAAATGTTATGGCTAGGGGTTAAACGATACACCTGTGCCGCAGATTGATATGATTCATGATACACAGCCTATGATACGATAAACTATCAATACACGTATCAACTTGATGGTCTTTTCATCTTTAGAAGGTCTGTCAGTGGTAGGGTGGTGCCCTTGTATGCGAATTGTCATATTGGTTATATTTTCTGTATGCAGATTACAGACAGATGTAGCATCTGCTCATACGCCATTCTCATCCATGCATACCTGTGAATCTACCGGCGGTACACACGCGGTTTGCATTTCAGTGTAAATTCAATGTTATAAGGTTTGTTTGTTGTTTTTTTTAAAGCAGAAGTCAATGTCAGTTTGTATTTTAATTGTCCATATCAGAGAATTATTTCCCTTTGGAACAAAATGATAAATTTATGCTGTTTGAGAATCTCAGCAAAGTGTGTTTCTCATCAAGTTCGTGCATAAGTTTGTTCATATTTCTTTTAATAAATTGAAAGCATAAACTTCTTGCAAAAGAAGCCGATCAACCTTTAATAAACAGTAATGTGTACTGCATATACAAGACTTTTGACATTATTTTTGTTTTTGTCCAAATATATGATCGAAATAAAGACTGATTCTTCTAATGGTATCTGGTTGTAAATCACTGTTGAGGTTTCAGTCTTTCCATAGGTGGTCTTCATTCATTGGCTGTGCAAATGTCAGTCAGAAATGTCGACCAGCCCCCATCCACAGTGGAGTTGATGTCAGTGTGCCTGCCGAGGCACGGCAGTGATTTGTAGGTATTTATTCCTATGCCACAGAGCTAAAGTGGAGGAGATTAAGTCACCCACCGCGAAGTGTGGGGTTCCCAAAAATTGCGAGCTGTACTGTAGCCCTGGTGTTGCCCATTGGTGTATCCCACAGTTGAGCTTGAAACATATTTACAGCAGCAGGATTTGCCCCATGTTTATTTGTTTTTATCTCTTCACGCAGCTTGTAGTCTGACTACTTGAAACTGCAGTTTTACACATCATGGTATGCTTCCAAGCAAGTCCCCATTTTCTTTCACTAGCAATTTGGAAATCGGGTCTCACATCTGTTTTGATTGCTGTGACGATGGATGATATCGTTCACATTTCAACATGTTTGTTAATACAGATCATATGTGTCGCATCATGCTGATTCACTTCTGTCTCTTTCAGGGTCAGTCTTGCTTTGGATGATGGCTGTACAATTCTAGCTGATCCAGCTTTGTGTTGGTGTTTTCAGAAACAAGGGGATACACCATTGCATTGGTTGCAGGTGAGTCACTGTTCTGTACAACCCTTATTGTGCCCCACTATGGCAGCAGCAGTGGCTTATACATTTAGTGTACTTTGTTACCTATCCATCTGTTCATAAATGTCTGCCCATCACACCTTTGTTAGACTGTGAACTGAAGTCAATTTTAGGTTGGGAATCTGTTCCATCAACACATTGTTAGTTTAATTTTGTAACTGTACAACAATTTATTACAAATAATGCCACATACACTTTTTATGGCTCGGATGTTAGTATGAGGAGGTTGTCTTTGGTGCCGTGGAAACCAGAGAATCTTAAGAAAAGCAGTGACCATGAATGAAAGACCACTGTGCACTTGCTAAAACTGTGGAGTGAACTTAACATGATCCAAGCACTATCTGAGGATGCCTGAGACCTCGATTTCAACAATTAACATTGGGACAAAGGTCCATGATGCTATACAACTTTGCAGGATTCCCATATTGCTCAAGTTTCAGATAAGGTAGTCACAGATATATATAGCAGCAAGAAAGTCTACAGCTTTGTTTTGCATGGTAATATTTCAGAACAATACTTTTGACTTTTCATTGAACAAAAACTAATCCTGTTCTAAATGTAATAAATAGGATATTTACATTTGTGCTTTTCTCAGACAAAATGTATGAAGCTTGTTCAATAATTTAAATCTTGAGCTTGTTAAATTTTTCAAAAAAGATACAAATTATTCAACCTGTTTTATAAATTTCATTTGAAATGAGCACTTGCATGAAGTTCTTGCTTTGTTTGAATTTACAAACATTCTTGGCATTTTCTGTTGTTTGTTCCTGACCCACTGATACTGATGTTTAGATGTGAGACTCGATTTTCATACACTGTGAAATGCAGGTCGTTCAATTATAAATAACATTAGCATGTAGTTTTAATACATTGTGTTCATAATCATAAGAAAGAAATTTATTTTCACCCAGATAGCTGCAGGTGTTATAGTAATGGACAGGATCTCCCTTTATGCTGCAGTTGTTATAATACTGCAGAAGACATCCCATTACAAATTGCTGCAGGTGTTATAATACTGCACAAGACTTGCATTATCTTATAAAATCCAACAGTTCTTGTGAGGAATGCATGACATTGTTTAATTGGTTCCACAAACCTATGTTCAGCTTCACAGACTTGCAAATGGCAAGATTCATAACCAGAACTTCACAAAATAATCTATGCCTTTTGTCTTGCTTGTGAATGATTAAACATAGGTGCTGTGACTTGCATGCTGGTAATGGTGGCATAGCCCTAAAGAATGCCTTGATATTATATTAAAGTATTTGAAAGTTGTATATTTCTGCATTATTTGCTTACCCAAAACTGAAACTTTAGATCAGTATTAATGCATGAATCTTTCTAAAAGATTTTACTGCGTGATTTAGGATTCCATGTGTCCAGGTGAGATGTTCCAGAGATGTCCCAGTGAGATGCCAGGATTCCATGTGACCAGGGAAGATGCCAGGATTCCATGTGTTGTGGTAGGATGTAAGGATGCCATGTGTCTTGGTGAGATGTACATATTTTATTACGATCAGTTCTGTGTGGAATTAACCTTTTTTTAAAAATTTGGTTGTGATGGTTTTCATAGTGAATAAATGAGTGTTCATCAATAATTGCATATTTTTCAATACATTTTAATGAGTTGTGCTTAGAAATGTCCAAGTTTGCAATTTTTTCTAGGTAGGAAGGGTATGTTGAAAATATTTCTCTGTTGAATTCATTCCTCGTCACATATTATTATTAGGAAATAAATTCTGCTGCCTCAACTCCAGCTCTCACAGAAAGAGAAGGGTATGTTGAAAATATTTCTCCATTAAATACATTCCTCCTCACATTAATATTAGGAAATAAATTCTGCTACCTCTTGACTCCAGCCCTCACAGAAAGAGAAGAATATATTGAAAATATTTCTCCGTTGCATACATTCCTCCTCACATTAATATTAGGAAATCAATTCTGCTACCTCTCGACTCCAGCCCTCATGGAAAGAGAAGGGTATGTTGAAAATATTTCTCCGTTGAATACATTCCTCCTCAAGACATAGGTATCACAATAGCATGGCAAGACATAGGTATCACAATAGCATGGCAAGATATGGGTATCACAGTCAGCATGGCAAGACATAGGTATCACAATCAGCATGGCAAGACATAGGTATCACAATCAGTATGGCAGGACATAGGTATCACAATCAGCATTGCAAAACATGGGTATCATTGTAATGGTATGGCAAGACATGGGTATCACAATCAGCATGGCAAGACATAGTTATCACAATCAGCATGGCAAGACATATGTATCACAATCAGCATGGCAGGACATGGGTATCACAATCAGCATGGCAAGACATGGGTATCATTGTAATGGTATGGCAAGACATGGTTATCACAATAGCATGGCAAGACATAGGTATGACAATCAGCATGGCAAGACATAGGTATCACAATCAGCATGGCAAGACATGGGTATCACAATCAGCATGGCAAGACATAGGTATCACAATCAGCATGGCAAGACATATGTATCACAATCAGCATGGCAGGACATGGGTATCACAATCAGCATGGCAAGACATGGGTATCATTGTAATGGTATGGTAAGACATGGTTATCACAATAGCAAGGCAAGACATAGCTATCACAATCACCATGGCACGACATAGGTATCACAATCAGCATGGCAAGACATGGGTATCAAAATCAGCATGGCAAGACATGGGTATCATTGTAATGGCATGGCCAAACATAGGCATCACAATAGCATGGCAAGACATAGGTATCACAATAGCATGGCAAGACATGGGTATCACAGTCAGCATGGCAAGACATAGGTATCACAATTAGCATGGCAAGACATAGATATCACAGTCAGCATGGCAAGACATAGGCATCACAATAGCATGGCAAGACATAGGTATCACAATAGCATTAAAAGACATGGGTATCACAGTCAGCATGGCAAGACATAAGTATCACAATCAGCATGGCAAGACATAGGTATCACAATAAGCATCGCAGGACATAGATATCAGTCAGCATGGCAAGACATAGGCATCACAATAGCATGGCAAGACATAGGTATCACAATAGCATTAAAAGACATGGGTATCACAGTCAGCATTGCAAGACATAAGTATCACAATCAGCATGGCAAGACATAGGCATCACAATAGCATGGCAAGACATAGGTATCACAATAGCATTAAAGACATGGGTATCACAGTCAGCATGGCAAGACATAAGTATCACAATCAGCATGGCAAGACATAGGTATCACAATAAGCATGGCAGGACATGGGTATCACAATCAGCATGGCAAGACATGGGTATCATTGTAATGGTATGGCAAGACATGGGTATCACAATCAGCATGGCAAGACATGGGTATCACAATCAGCATAGCAAGACATAGGTATCACAATCAGCATAGCAGGACATGGGTATCACAATCAGCATGGCAAGACATGGGTATCATTGTAATGGCATGGCAAGACATGGGTATCACAATCAGCATGGCAAGACATAGGTATCACAATCAGCATGGCAAGACATAGGCATCACAATAGCATGGCAAGACATAGGTATCACAATAGCATTAAAAGACATGGGTATCACAGTCAGCATGGCAAGACATAAGTATCACAATCAGCATGGCAAGACATAGGTATCACAATAAGCATGGCAGG
Organism: Margaritifera margaritifera; assembly: GCA_029931535.1. NCBI lineage: Eukaryota > Metazoa > Mollusca > Bivalvia > Unionida > Margaritiferidae > Margaritifera > Margaritifera margaritifera. The sequence continues at coordinate 5,197 of JAQPZY010000242.1, forward strand.
ACATGGGTATCACAATCAGCATGGCAAGACATGGGTATCATTGTAATGGTATGGCAAGACATGGGTATCACAATCAGCATGGCAAGACATGGGTATCACAATCAGCATAGCAAGACATAGGTATCACAATCAGCATAGCAGGACATGGGTATCACAATCAGCATGGCAAGACATGGGTATCATTGTAATGGCATGGCAAGACATGGGTATCACAATCAGCATGGCAAGACATAGGTATCACAATCAGCATGGCAAGACATAGGCATCACAATAGCATGGCAAGACATAGGTATCACAATAGCATTAAAAGACATGGGTATCACAGTCAGCATGGCAAGACATGGGTATCACAATCAGCATAGCAAGACATAGGTATCACAATCAGCATGGCAGGACATGGGTATCACAATCAGCATGGCAAGACATGGGTATCATTGTAATGGCATGGCAAGACATGGGTATCACAATCAGCATGGCAAGACATAGGTATCACAATCAGCATGGCAAGACATAGGCATCGCAATAGCATGGCAAGACATGGTATCACAATTAGCATGGCAAGACATGGGTATCATTGTAATGGCATGGCAAGACATGGGTATCACAATCAGCATGGCAAGACATAGGTATCACAGTCAGCATGGCAAGACAGGTATCACAATAGCATGACAAGAAATAGGTATCACAATCAGCATGGCAAGACATAGGTATCACAATCAGCATGGCAAGACATGGTATCAAAATCAGCATGGCAAGACATGGGTATGATTGTAATGGCATGGCAAGACATAGGCATCACAATATCGTGGCAAGACATAGGTATCACAATAGCATGGTAAGACATAGGTATCACAGTCAGCATGACAAGACATAGGTATCACAATCAACAAATATAATATTGCACAAGACATCCCTTGAATATGCCTGTTGTTAAAATACAGGACTAAATGTGTGTTAAAAGTAGCTGCAGTTATCATACAGCACAAGACTCTCATTACAAATATCTGCAGCTATAATACTGCACAAGTGGTTGTACACTGAGGTTCCCAGCAAGGTAGTGTTGTCAAATGTTTCAGGTTGAATTGCTTGTGTTGTGTCACACTTGTTCGGTTTCATGGTCAATATGACCTATTGCTGAAGGTTCAGTGTAGTTTGTAGTGTGTGCAGTTCTCTCTCTTCCATGGACAGGAAGTTGCATAGTTGGACAGGAATCATCATCATCATCATCATCATCGATTAGGAATAATCATCATCGTCGAGAGCATCATCTGCTAGATGTACTTCACCCATGATCATCATCGAGAGCGTCATCTTCTAGATCTTCATCACCCATGATGATTGTTGAGAGCGTCATCTTCTCGATCTTCATCACCCATGATCATCATCGAGTGCATCATCTTCTAGATCTTCATCACCCATGATCATCATCGAGAGCGTCATCTTCTAGATCTTCATTGAGAACGTCATCTTCTATTTCTTCATCATCCATGATCATCATCGAGAGCGTCATCTTCTAGATCTTCATCATCCATGATCATCATCGAGAGCGTTATCTTCTAGATCTTCATCATCCAAGATAATCATTTATAGCGTCATCTTGTAGATCTTCATCATCCATGAGCATCATTGAGAGCGTCATCTTCTAGATCTTCATCGAGTGTCATCTTCTAGTTCATCGTCATCAATGATCATCATCGAGAGCGTCATCTTCTACATCTTCATCATCCATGATCATCATCAAGAGCGTGATCTTCTAGATCTTCATCGAGAGCGTCATCTTCTAGTTCTTCGTCACCCATGATGAAGCTAGATGCTAGATGTACTTCACCCATGATCATCATCGAGAGCGTCATCTTCTAGATCTTCATCACCCATGATGATTGTTGAGAGCGTCATCTTCTAGATCTTCCTCGAGAGCGTCATCTTCTATTTCTTCATCATCCATGATCATCATCGAGAGCGTCATCTTCTAGATCTTCATCATCCATGATCATCATCGAGAGCGTTATCTTCTAGATCTTCATCGAGAGCTTCATCTTCTAGATCTTCATCATCCAAGATAATCATTTATAGCGTCATTTTGTATATCGTCATCATCCATGATCATCATCGAGAGCGTCATCTTCTAGATCTTCATCGAGAGCGTCATCTTCTAGTTCTTCATCATCAATGATCATCATCGAGAGTGTCATCTTCTACATCTTCATCATCCATGATCATCATCAAGAGCGTGGTCTTCTAGATCTTCATCGAGAGGGTTATCTTCTAGATCTTCGAGAGAGCTTCATCTTCTAGATCTTCATCATCCAAGATAATCATTTATAGCGTCATTTTGTATATCGTCATCATCCATGATCATCATCGAGAGCGTCATCTTCTAGATCTTCATCGAGAGCGTCATCTTCTAGTTCTTCATCATCAATGATCATCATCGAGAGTGTCATCTTCTACATCTTCATCATCCATGATCATCATCAAGAGCGTGGTCTTCTAGATCTTCATCGAGAGCGTCATCTTCTAGTTCTTCGTCATCCATGATCATAATCGAGAGCGTCATCTTCAAGATCTTCATCATCCATGATCATCATCGAGAGCATCATCTTCTAGATCTTCATCGAGAGAGTCATCTTCTAGATCTTCATCATCCATGATCATCATCGAGAGCGTCATCTTCTAGATCTTCAACGAGAGCGTCATCTTCTAGATCTTCATCATCCAAGATAATCATCGAGAGCGTCATCTTCTAGATCTTCATCATCCATGATCATCGTCGAGAGCGTCATCTTCTAGATCTTCATCACCCATGATCATCATTGAGAGCGCCATCTTCTAGATCTTCATCGAGAGTGTCATCTTCTAGATCTTCATCATCCAGGATAATCATTTAGAGCGTCATCTTCTTGATCTTCATCATCCAGGATCATCATCCTGAGCGCCATCTTCTAGATCTTCATCATCCATGATCATCATCGAGAGCGTCATCTTCTTGATCTTCATCACCTATGATCATCGTAAAGAGCGTCATCTTCTAGATCTTCATCACACATGATCATCATTGAGAACGTCATCTTCTAGATCTTCATCATCCATGATCATCATCGAGAGCTTCATCTTCTAGATCTTCATCACACATGATCATCATTGAGAGCGTCATCTTCTACATCTTCATCGAGAGCGTCATCTTCTAGATCTTCTAGATAAGTGTTTTTTTCCATTATGGTGGTCTCCTTTAGACCTCATCCCGGTAAAATTGTTCGTTCCAGCACAACACCATCCTATCTAACTAAGTACACCCGGCAGAGGGTCAGGTGGAGGGAAACGGCACCTCTCTCATGGCGTCGTTTTCCTTTGGTCAATTAAGAAACAGTTAGGGACATGTACTAAATAAGTGTTTGTCACCCGGGGGCCTGGTCTAGTAATGGACCTCCCCTGGTAAAATTGTTCCATCCAGCATGACACCATCCTATCTAACTAAGTACACCTGGCAGTGGGTCAGGTGGAGGAAAATGGCACCTTCGCAGGGTGTCATTTTCCTTCGGTCAATTGAAAACGAATAGGACATGTACTAAATAAGTGTTTTTTTCCATGATGGTGGTCTCCTTTAGACCTCATCCCGGTAAAATTGTTCGTTCCAGCACAACACCATCCTATCTAAGTACACCCGGCAGAGGGTCGGGTGGAGGGAAACGGCACCTCTCTCATGGCGTCGTTTTCCTTCGGTCAATTAAAAAACAGTTAGGGACATGTACTAAATAAGTGTTTGTCACCTGGGGGCCTGGTCTAGTAATGGACCTTCCCCGGTAAAATTGTTCCTTCCAGCACGACACCATCCTATCTAACTAAGTACACCTGGCAGTGGGTCGGGTGGAGGAAAATGGCACCTTCGCAGGGTGTCATTTTCCTTCGGTCAATTGAAAACGAATAGGACATGTACTAAATAAGTGTTTTTTTCCATGATGGTGGTCTCCTTTAGACTTCATCCTGGTAAAATTGTTCATTCCAGCACAACACCATCCTATCTAACTAAGTACACCCGGCAGAGGGTCGGGTGGAGGGAAACGGCACCTCTCTCATGGCGTCGTTTTCCTTCGGTCAATTAAAAAACAGTTAGGGACATGTACTAAATAAGTGTTTGTCACCCGGGGGCCTGGTCTAGTAATGGACCTCCCCCGGTAAAATTGTTCCTTCCAGCACGACACCATCCTATCTAACTAAGTACACCTGGCAGTGGGTCGGGTGGAGGAAAATGGCACCTTCTCAGGGTGTCATTTTCCTTTGGTCAATTGAAAACGAATAGGACATGTACTAAATAAGTGTTTTTCTCCATGATGGTGGTCTCCTTTAGACCTCATCCCGGTAAAATTGTTCGTTCCAGCACAACACCATCCTATCTAACTAAGTACACCCGGCAGAGGGTCAGGTGGAGGGAAACGGCACCTCTCTCATGGCGTCGTTTTCCTTCAGTCAATTAAAAAACAGTTAGGGACATGTACTAAATAAGTGTTTGTCACCCGGGGGCCTGGTCTAGTAATGGACCTTCCCCGGTAAAATTGTTCCTTCCAGCACGACACCATCCTATCTAACTAAGTACACCTGGCAGTGGGTCGGGTGGAGGAAAATGGCACCTTCGCAGGGTGTCATTTTCCTTCGGTCAATTGAAAACGAATAGGACATGTACTAAATAAGTGTTTTTTTCCATGATGGTGGTCTCCTTTAGACTTCATCACGGTAAAATTGTTCGTTCCAGCACAACACCATCCTATCTAACTAAGTACACCTGGCAGAGGGTCGGGTGGAGGGAAACGGCACCTCTCTCATGGCATTGTTTTCCTTCGGTCAATTAAGAAACAGTTAGGGACATGTACTAAATAAGTGTTTGTCACCTGGGGGCCTGGTCTAGTAATGGACCTACCCCGGTAAAATTGTTCCTTCCAGCACGACACCATCCTATCTAACTAAGTACACCTGGCAGTGGGTCGGGTGGAGGAAAATGGCACCTCGCAGGGTGTCATTTTCCTTCGGTCAATTGAAAACGAATAGGACATGTACTAAATAAGTGTTTTTTTCCATGCTGATTCACTTCTGTCTCTTTCAGGGTCAGTCTTGCTTTGGATGATGGCCATAGAATTCTAGCAGACCCAGGTGTGCCATAACAGTCTGGTGCCGCAACTGACTGGAGACCCCCACCTGTCGGCTTCTTCACTGCCATGAGAGAGAACTTGTCTGCATCCATTCTTCTGGTCACTTGAGCAGATGCAGCACTGGAACTTGGTAGAGTATCATCAGTCAGAAATCTGACCCCTTTGTTATGTGGAATATTTCCTGGTTTAAAAAAAGTTTTTTTCTTTTTGGTGTACCCTTTCATGATTTCAGATAAAATAACTGCATGTAAAAGTACAAGAATTATCCTCTCTCCCCCTTATATAACTGGGAAAAGGTGTGCTGCCCTGGTATCATATAACTTCACGAACTCTTCAATACCATTGGATCCCTAGCATCTAACAGCTCCTCCCCTTAAGGGGTGAAAATTACATCACTACCTTAGTTACTACCCCTAACTAGCGTATTCAGATGCTACCAGATTTCAGGTGCTACCTATTATTGACAGGCCCTGGTTTAATTACTTCACACCTGATAAGGAAAACCATTGATGTTTGTGATAAAGGATTGGAGACATGTTGCAAAAGAACAAAATTTGTCAACTTGAGTTTTTAAATTTTCATGATAATTTAATTTAAATTCAAATTTTTAACTAAAAATATGTATCATATTTTAAAATTGACTCTCCACAGAGAGTTTAGCAGCCAGGTTTAATTTCTAGTAATTTCCAGATTTGTATGAGGACTAAAAACTAACTACAGTTTATTTCAAGTGTTTATCTTAATTAATAAATTCACCATTCAACTTTAAGTTTTGTGCATTGTTCACAGTCGGCCATTTTGAAATTCATACTGTTTGTAATACAATGGTGTCCGATAAAATTTATATGCATGCATCAAATTCATTGAAACTTTGCAGCAGTATTTCAGACACATTTATTTGAGTTTTTTTCCATTGAGGTGAAAATGTCTGACCCTGATAGGAATCAGGACACAATTAATACTTCCGGTTCAGTACCTACGAATGTAGTCCGAGTCTATTTTTAGATCCTTTTTTCCTCTCTCATTTTGGTGGTGATGTATGCATTAGATTTAGTCATTCTTAGTATTGATTTAAAGGAAATTGGTTATTGTTTAGAATATGAGCATTATAGTGTGGTTGTCTGTGTGTATTTTGGCGACAGTGCACAGTGAGTAATGAGGCATTGGTGCTGATCTGGAAGTGAAATCTGTGACTCATTGCACGTTGCTTTGTTTACAGTCCAGCCATTCACAAGAATGCCGGTTAACCTTTGACAAGAACTTCAGCGTGAGTTCATCTTTGAAGATACTTTACAGCAACATATGATTTATTAGGATTTGGAGACAGTGGAAAGTTCAGTACTGACAAACAAATGTAGAGACTATATAGGAAAATTAATTGTGGTCTGATTCCTGTCTGTAGATAGGTTATAAAAGTTTAAATTGTTATCCTGAGTTTATTATTGAAGGTAGATGCATGAAATTTGGACATTTTGTGTATATATCTTTTAAAAATAGAACTATGAAATGAAAAATTAAAAAATTTAAATATTTGTAAAAATTTAAATTTAAATTAATTTTTAATTTTTTTTTTTTTTTTTTTTTTTAATGCACTCTGCGGGGTTGATACTCATTATTATCAACATGTATGTATTTCTACATCTTATACAAGTTTCGAAGGCGGATATTTTTGAAATTCTGTCAGAGAAAATCTTGTTCAAATCTGTGCCAGCACCTAACAGTATTTGTATACTTTGGACAGGCAATGTAACATCAAATAGGTTATATGGGCTATTGTCATATAGGGACCCTGAGACTAACATTTGGAAAAAGAAACATGTCCATAGACTGGCATTCACAATAAAGATGGGAAGTGTAAACATTTCAAAAGAGTTAGATGCATCGCATTTATGCCACAATAGTTTGTGTGTGTGAATGCGGATCACCTCAGCTGGCACCCCATCATATCAACAACAAATAGGCAGTACTGCATAGGATATGGGAATTATTTTGGACATGGTGAATTTCCAAACTGCATGCTACAGTTGAAATTGTGATATGGAAAAATTACAGGTATAATGATATGCCCTGAAACCCACCCACCTACCTACATCCATATAGAAATGTACATTAGCATGACATGGCTGGCTTGCTGGTTGCATGGTTAAATGGGATTAGTTTATTGATTGATTGATTGATTGATTGATGAATAGATTTATGCATTGATGATTGTTTGTTATGAGTAAGGAGGATATAAGGAAGAAAGAGAGACTGGTCTTTATTTTATTTCACTATTCTGGTATGACAGTTTTATCTTAAATCATACATACACTATTCCATTCATTCATTCATTCAATGCTACATTCATTCATTCATTCATTAATTCATTCAGTCAGACAGTCAGTCAGTTCATGTTATTATAGAATATGTTTGTTTGTTTGTTTGTTTGTTTGTTTGTTTATTTCTTTATTTCTTTATTTATGTCTTGATATTCTAAGAAAACTGTTTCGACCTCTCCATAGGTCTCATCAGGTGGTAGCAGGTAACACAACCGCACATAAGATGCGTTGTGTTACCTACGGATTTCCCCACGACAGTTTTCCTTTCTGTATTATGTGTTTTTCATTGTGTCTTTTGGGCACTGTCCTTTTGTACATGGACTAAGATCCTCTTTTCTGTCTGCAGTGTCCTTGGCTCCTGGTGAACCTGTGCATAGGAGTGATCACCCTTGGAATGACTGTGCAGCATGACTTCCTGTTCTGGGCTGAGTTCTGTACCTTAGATGAGCCTGTATCATATATCCCTGTCTTTCCAGTACACATTTCCTGTTTTCCGGATACTTTGGATACAAATGATGGTAAGTACAGTGTTTTATCCATTTGATCCAGTGATCTCAGAGTACTTGGTGAAAGTATACCCCCAAGTGTTTTACTTTTGTTTTCAGAGATGATCCAAGTCTGTTATTGAGTCTGTGTATTGTTGAATGCACTCTTGCCTCAAAGTTTCTTGAATAGTTGACATTTTTAGGTACGGAAACACTGATTGATCTGTTCACAGCCTCACATTTCTGTGTGTTTGTATTAAGTTGCAGTCTTTGTACAACATCACAGGAAAGTTTCATTTTCAGCACTTCCAGGAGAATATTCTTATCACTTTCTGTCATGTTTAGATGAGTCACTTGATGAGGGCCCATTGTCTGCCATATCCATTTCATTTAGCTGTACAGTAGCTTGACCTACAATGTTGGAAACCCTTTGCATAGATGTTCTACTAGGTGGTGGAATGTAAGAGGCTGCAAGTAGGTATCTAGCCCTGGTGTTGCCCATTGGTGTATCCTGTAGTCCAGCTTGAAACGTCATATTGACAGCAGCAGGATTTGGCCCAGGTTTAGCTGTTTTTATCTCGTCATACAGCTAATACTCATGTGACTTAAAACTGCAGTTTTTACATATCATAGTATGCTTCCAAGCAAGTCCCCATTTTGTTTCATTAGCAATTTTGAAATCGGGTCTCACATCTGTTGTCTTGATTTCCATGATGATGGATGATATCATTCCAGATTTCCACATTTTTATTCATACAGATCATACATGTCCCCTCATGCTGATTCACTTCTGTCTCTTTCAGGGTCAGTCTTGCTTTGGATGATGGCCATAGAATTCTAGCAGACCCAGGTGTGCCATTACAGTCTGGTGCCACAACTGACTGGAGACCCCCAGCTGTCGGCTTCGTCACTGCCATGAGAGAGAACTTGTCTGCATCCATTCTTCTGGTCACTTGAGCAGATGCAGCACTGGAACTTGGTAGAGTATCATCAGTCAGAAATCTGACCCCTTTGTTATGTGGAATATTTCCTGGTTTAAAAAAAGTTTTCTTCTTCTTGGTGTACCCTTTCATGGTTTCAGATAAAATAACTGCATGTAAAAGTACAAGAATTATCTTCTCTCCCCCTTATATAACTGGGAAAAGGTGTGCTGCCCTGGTATCATATAACTTCACGAACTCTTCAATACCATTGGATCCCTAGCATCTAACAGCTCCTCCCCTTAAGGGGTGAAAATTACATCACTACCTTAGTTACTACCCCTAACTAGCGTATTCAGATGCTACCAGATTTCAGGTGCTACCTATCATTGACAGGCCCTGGTTTAATTACTTCACACCTGATAAGGAAAACCATTGATGTTTGTGATAAAGGATTGGAGACATGTTGCAAAAGAACAAAATTTGTCAACTTGAGTTTTTAAATTTTCATGATAATTTAATTTAAATTCAAATTTTAAACTAAAAATATGTATCATATTTTAAAATTGACTCTCCACAGAGAGTTTAGCAGCCAGGTTTAATTTCTAGTAATTTCCAGATTTGTATGAGGACTAAAAACTAACTTCAGTTTATTTCAAGTGTTTATCTTAATTAATAAATTCACCATTCAACTTTAAGTTTTGTGCATTGTTCACAGTTGGCCATTTTGAAATTCATTCTGTTTGTAATACAATGGTGTCCCAGACACATTTATTTGTGTTTTTTTCCATTCAGGTGAAAATGTCTGACCCTGATAGGAATCAGGACACAATTAATACTTCCGGTTCAGTACCTACGAATGTAGTCCGAGTCTATTTTTAGATCCTTTTTTCCTCTCTCATTTTGGTGGTGATGTATGCATTAGATTTAGTCAATCTTAGTATTGATTTAAAGGAAATTGGTTATTGTTTAGAATATGAGCATTATAGTGTGGTTGTCTGTGTGTATTTTGGCGAAAGTGCACAGTGAGTAATGAGGCATTGGTGCTGATCCGGAAGTGAAATCTGTGACTCATTGCACGTTGCTTTGTTTACAGTCCAGCCATTCACAAGAATGCCGGTTAACCTTTGACAAGAACTTCAGCGTGAGTTCATCTTTGAAGATACTTTATAGCAACATATGATTTATTAGGATTTGGAGACAGTGGAAAGTTCAGTACTGACAAACAAATGTAGAGACTATATAGGAAAATTAATTGTGGTCTGATTCCTGTCTGTAGATAGGTTATAAAAGTTTAAATTGTTATCCTGAGTTTATTATTGAAGGTAGATGCATGAAATTTGGACATTTTGTGTATATATCTTTTAAAAATAGAACTATGAAATGAAAAATTAAAAAATTTAAATATTTGTAAAAATTTAAATTTAAATTAATTTTTAATTTTTTTTTTTTTTTTTTTTTTTTTTTTATTGCACCCTGTGGGGTTGATACTCATTATTATCAGCATGTATGTATTTCTACATCTTATACAAGTTACAAAGGCGGATATTTTTGAAATTCTGTCAGAGAAAATCTTGTTCAAATCTGTGCCAGCACCTAACAGTATTTGTATACTTTGGACAGGCAATGTAACATCAAATAGGTTATATGGGCTATTGTCATATAGGGACCCTGAGACTAACATTTGGAAAAAGAAACATGTCCATAGACTGGCATTCACAATAAAGATGAGAAGTGTAAACATTTCAAAAGAGTTAGATGCATCGCATTTATGCCACAATAGTTTGTGTGTGTGAATGCGGATCACCTCAGCCTGGCACCCCATCATATCAACAACAAATAGGCAGTACTGCATAGGATATGGGAATTATTTTGGACATGGTGAATTTCCAAACTGCATGCTACAGTTGAAATTGTGATATGGAAAAATTACAGGTATAATGATATGCCCTGAAACCCACCCACCTACCTACATCCATATAGAAATGTACATTAGCATGACATGGCTGGCTTGCTGGTTGCATGGTTAAATGGGATTAGTTTATTGATTGATGGATTGATTGATTGATTGATTGATTGATTGATTAAAAGATTTATGCATTGATGATTGTTTGTTATGAGTAAGGAGGATATAAGGAAGAAAGAGAGACTGGTCTTTATTTTATTTCACTATTCTGGTATGACAGTTTTATCTTAAATCATACATACACTATTCCATTCATTCATTCATTCAATGCTACATTCATTCATTCATTCATTAATTCATTCAGTCAGACAGTCAGTCAGTCAGTTCATGTTATTATAGAATATGTTTGTTTGTTTGTTTGTTTGTTTGTTTATTTCTTTATTTATGTCTTGATATTCTGAGAAAACTGTTTCGACCTCTCCATAGGTCTCATCAGGTGGTAGCAGGTAACACAACCGCACATAAGATGCGTTGTGTTACCTACGGATTTCCCCACGACAGTTTTCCTTTCTGTATTATGTGTTTTTCATTGTGTCTTTTGGGCACTGTCCTTTTGTACATGGACTAAGATCCTCTTTTCTGTCTGCAGTGTCCTTGGCTCCTGGTGAACCTGTGCATAGGAGTGATCACCCTTGGAATGACTGTGCAGCATGACTTCCTGTTCTGGGCTGAGTTCTGTACCTTAGATGAGCCTGTATCATATATCCCTGTCTTTCCAGTACACATTTCCTGTTTTCCGGATACTTTGGATACAAATGATGGTAAGTACAGTGTTTTATCCATTTGATCCAGTGATCTCAGAGTACTTGGTGAAAGTATACCCCCAAGTGTTTTACTTTTGTTTTCAGAGATGATCCAAGTCTGTTATTGAGTCTGTGTATTGTTGAATGCACTCTTGCCTCAAAGTTTCTTGAATAGTTGACATTTTTAGGTACGGAAACACTGATTGATCTGTTCACAGCCTCACATTTCTGCGTGTTTGTATTAAGTTGCAGTCTTTGTACAACATCACAGGAAAGTTTCATTTTCAGCACTTCCAGGAGAATATTCTTATCACTTTCTGTCATGTTTAGATGAGTCACTTGATGAGGGCCCATTGTCTGCCATATCCATTTCATTTAGCTGTACAGTAGCTTGACCTACAATGTTGGAAACCCTTTGCATAGATGTTCTACTAGGTGGTGGAATGTAAGAGGCTGCAAGTAGGTATCTAGCCCTGGTGTTGCCCATTGGTGTATCCTGTAGTCCAGCTTGAAACGTCATATTGACAGCAGCAGGATTTGGCCCGGGTTTAGCTTTTTTTATCTCGTCATACAGCTAATACTCATGTGACTTAAAACTGCAGTTTTTACATATCATAGTATGCTTCCAAGCAAGTCCCCATTTTGTTTCATTAGCAATTTTGAAATCAGGTCTCACATCTGTTGTCTTGATTTCCATGATGATGGATGATATCATTCCAGATTTGCACATTTTTATTCATACAGATCATACATGTCCCCTCATGCTGATTCACTTCTGTCTCTTTCAGGGTCAGTCTTGCTTTGGATGATGGCCATAGAATTCTAGCAGACCCAGGTGTGCCATTACAGTCTGGTGCCACAACTGACTGGAGACCCCCAGCTGTCGGCTTCGTCACTGCCATGAGAGAGAACTTGTCTGCATCCATTCTTCTGGTCACTTGAGCAGATGCAGCACTGGAACTTGGTAGAGTATCATCAGTCAGAAATCTGACCCCTTTGTTATGTGGAATATTTCCTGGTTTAAAAAAAGTTTTCTTCTTCTTGGTGTACCCTTTCATGGTTTCAGATAAAATAACTGCATGTAAAAGTACAAGAATTATCCTCTCTCCCCCTTATATAACTGGGAAAAGGTGTGCTGCCCTGGTATCATATAACTTCACGAACTCTTCAATACCATTGGATCCCTAGCATCTAACAGCTCCTCCCCTTAAGGGGTGAAAATTACATCACTACCTTAGTTACTACCCCTAACTAGCGTATTCAGATGCTACCAGATTTCAGGTGCTACCTATTATTGACAGGCCCTGGTTTAATTACTTCACACCTGATAAGGAAAACCATTGATGTTTGTGATAAAGGATTGGAGACATGTTGCAAAAGAACAAAATTTGTCAACTTGAGTTTTTAAATTTTCATGATAATTTAATTTAAATTCAAATTTTTAACTAAAAATATGTATCATATTTTAAAATTGACTCTCCACAGAGAGTTTAGCAGCCAGGTTTAATTTCTAGTAATTTCCAGATTTGTATGAGGACTAAAAACTAACTACAGTTTATTTCAAGTGTTTATCTTAATTAATAAATTCACCATTCAACTTTAAGTTTTGTGCATTGTTCACAGTCGGCCATTTTGAAATTCATACTGTTTGTAATACAATGGTGTCCGATAAAATTTATATGCATGCATCAAATTCATTGAAACTTTGCAGCAGTATTTCAGACACATTTATTTGAGTTTTTTTCCATTCAGGTGAAAATGTCTGACCCTGATAGGAATCAGGACACAATTAATACTTCCGGTTCAGTACCTACGAATGTAGTCCGAGTCTATTTTTAGATCCTTTTTTCCTCTCTCATTTTGGTGGTGATGTATGCATTAGATTTAGTCATTCTTAGTATTGATTTAAAGGAAATTGGTTATTGTTTAGAATATGAGCATTATAGTGTGGTTGTCTGTGTGTATTTTGGCGACAGTGCACAGTGAGTAATGAGGCATTGGTGCTGATCCGGAAGTGAAATCTGTGACTCATTGCACGTTGCTTTGTTTACAGTCCAGCCATTCACAAGAATGCCGGTTAACCTTTGACAAGAACTTCAGCGTGAGTTCATCTTTGAAGATACTTTACAGCAACATATGATTTATTAGGATTTGGACACAGTGGAAAGTTCAGTACTGACAAACAAATGTAGAGACTATATAGGAAAATTAATTGTGGTCTGATTCCTGTCTGTAGATAGGTTATAAAAGTTTAAATTGTTATCCTGAGTTTATTATTGAAGGTAGATGCATGAAATTTGGACATTTTGTGTATATAACTTTTAAAAATAGAACTATGAAATGAAAAATTAAAAAATTTAAATATTTGTAAAAATTTAAATTTAAATTAATTTTTAATTTTTTTTTTTTTTTTTTTTTTTTTTTTATTGCACCCTGTGGGGTTGATACTCATTATTATCAGCATGTATGTATTTCTACATCTTATACAAGTTACAAAGGCGGATATTTTTGAAATTCTGTCAGAGAAAATCTTGTTCAAATCTGTGCCAGCACCTAACAGTATTTGTATACTTTGGACAGGCAATGTAACATCAAATAGGTTATATGGGCTATTGTCATATAGGGACCCTGAGACTAACATTTGGAAAAAGAAACATGTCCATAGACTGGCATTCACAATAAAGATGAGAAGTGTAAACATTTCAAAAGAGTTAGATGCATCGCATTTATGCCACAATAGTTTGTGTGTGTGAATGCGGATCACCTCAGCCTGGCACCCCATCATATCAACAACAAATAGGCAGTACTGCATAGGATATGGGAATTATTTTGGACATGGTGAATTTCCAAACTGCATGCTACAGTTGAAATTGTGATATGGAAAAATTACAGGTATAATGATATGCCCTGAAACCCACCCACCTACCTACATCCATATAGAAATGTACATTAGCATGACATGGCTGGCTTGCTGGTTGCATGGTTAAATGGGATTAGTTTATTGATTGATTGATTGATTGATTGATTGATTGATGAATAGATTTATGCATTGATGATTGTTTGTTATGAGTAAGGAGGATATAAGGAAGAAAGAGAGACTGGTCTTTATTTTATTTCACTATTCTGGTATGACAGTTTTATCTTAAATCATACATACACTATTCCATTCATTCATTCATTCAATGCTACATTCATTCATTCATTCATTAATTCATTCAGTCAGACAGTCAGTCAGTCAGTTCATGTTATTATAGAATATGTTTGTTTGTTTGTTTGTTTGTTTGTTTATTTCTTTATTTATGTCTTGATATTCTGAGAAAACTGTTTCGACCTCTCCATAGGTCTCATCAGGTGGTAGCAGGTAACACAACTGCACATAAGATGCGTTGTGTTACCTACGGATTTCCCCACGACAGTTTTCCTTTCTGTATTATGTGTTTTTCATTGTGTCTTTTGGGCACTGTCCTTTTGTACATGGACTAAGATCCTCTTTTCTGTCTGCAGTGTCCTTGGCTCCTGGTGAACCTGTGCATAGGAGTGATCACCCTTGGAATGACTGTGCAGCATGACTTCCTGTTCTGGGCTGAGTTCTGTACCTTAGATGAGCCTGTATCATATATCCCTGTCTTTCCAGTACACATTTCCTGTTTTCCGGATACTTTGGATACAAATGATGGTAAGTACAGTGTTTTATCCATTTGATCCAGTGATCTCAGAGTACTTGGTGAAAGTATACCCCCAAGTGTTTTACTTTTGTTTTCAGAGATGATCCAAGTCTGTTATTGAGTCTGTGTATTGTTGAATGCACTCTTGCCTCAAAGTTTCTTGAATAGTTGACATTTTTAGGTACGGAAACACTGATTGATCTGTTCACAGCCTCACATTTCTGCGTGTTTGTATTAAGTTGCAGTCTTTGTACAACATCACAGGAAAGTTTCATTTTCAGCACTTCCAGGAGAATATTCTTATCACTTTCTGTCATGTTTAGATGAGTCACTTGATGAGGGCCCATTGTCTGCCATATCCATTTCATTTAGCTGTACAGTAGCTTGACCTACAATGTTGGAAGCCCTTTGCATAGATGTTCTACTAGGTGGTGGAATGTAAGAGGCTGCAAGTAGGTATCTAGCCCTGGTGTTGCCCATTGGTGTATCCTGTAGTCCAGCTTGAAACGTCATATTTACAGCAGCAGGATTTGGCCCAGGTTTAGCTGTTTTTATCTCGTCATACAGCTAATACTCATGTGACTTAAAACTGCAGTTTTTACATATCATAGTATGCTTCCAAGCAAGTCCCCATTTTGTTTCATTAGCAATTTTGAAATCAGGTCTCACATCTGTTGTCTTGATTTCCATGATGATGGATGATATCATTCCAGATTTCCACATTTTTATTCATACAGATCATACATGTCCCCTCATGCTGATTCACTTCTGTCTCTTTCAGGGTCAGTCTTGCTTTGGATGATGGCCATAGAATTCTAGCAGACCCAGGTGTGCCATTACAGTCTGGTGCCACAACTGACTGGAGACCCCCACCTGTCGGCTTCGTCACTGCCATGAGAGAGAACTTGTCTGCATCCATTCTTCTGGTCACTTGAGCAGATGCAGCACTGGAACTTGGTAGAGTATCATCAGTCAGAAATCTGACCCCTTTGTTATGTGGAATATTTCCTGGTTTAAAAAAAGTTTTCTTCTTCTTGGTGTACCCTTTCATGGTTTCAGATAAAATAACTGCATGTAAAAGTACAAGAATTATCCTCTCTCCCCCTTATATAACTGGGAAAAGGTGTGCTGCCCTGGTATCATATAACTTCACGAACTCTTCAATACCATTGGATCCCTAGCATCTAACAGCTCCTCCCCTTAAGGGGTGAAAATTACATCACTACCTTAGTTACTACCCCTAACTAGCGTATTCAGATGCTACCAGATTTCAGGTGCTACCTATTATTGACAGGCCCTGGTTTAATTACTTCACACCTGATAAGGAAAACCATTGATGTTTGTGATAAAGGATTGGAGACATGTTGCAAAAGAACAAAATTTGTCAACTTGAGTTTTTAAATTTTCATGATAATTTAATTTAAATTCAAATTTTTAACTAAAAATATGTATCATATTTTAAAATTGACTCTCCACAGAGAGTTTAGCAGCCAGGTTTAATTTCTAGTAATTTCCAGATTTGTATGAGGACTAAAAACTAACTACAGTTTATTTCAAGTGTTTATCTTAATTAATAAATTCACCATTCAACTTTAAGTTTTGTGCATTGTTCACAGTCGGCCATTTTGAAATTCATACTGTTTGTAATACAATGGTGTCCGATAAAATTTATATGCATGCATCAAATTCATTGAAACTTTGCAGCAGTATTTCAGACACATTTATTTGAGTTTTTTTCCATTCAGGTGAAAATGTCTGACCCTGATAGGAATCAGGACACAATTAATACTTCCGGTTCAGTACCTACGAATGTAGTCCGAGTCTATTTTTAGATCCTTTTTTCCTCTCTCATTTTGGTGGTGATGTATGCATTAGATTTAGTCATTCTTAGTATTGATTTAAAGGAAATTGGTTATTGTTTAGAATATGAGCATTATAGTGTGGTTGTCTGTGTGTATTTTGGCGACAGTGCACAGTGAGTAATGAGGCATTGGTGCTGATCCGGAAGTGAAATCTGTGACTCATTGCACGTTGCTTTGTTTACAGTCCAGCCATTCACAAGAATGCCGGTTAACCTTTGACAAGAACTTCAGCGTGAGTTCATCTTTGAAGATACTTTACAGCAACATATGATTTATTAGGATTTGGACACAGTGGAAAGTTCAGTACTGACAAACAAATGTAGAGACTATATAGGAAAATTAATTGTGGTCTGATTCCTGTCTGTAGATAGGTTATAAAAGTTTAAATTGTTATCCTGAGTTTATTATTGAAGGTAGATGCATGAAATTTGGACATTTTGTGTATATAACTTTTAAAAATAGAACTATGAAATGAAAAATTAAAAAATTTAAATATTTGTAAAAATTTAAATTTAAATTAATTTTTAATTTTTTTTTTTTTTTTTTTTTTTTTAATGCACCCTGTGGGGTTGATACTCATTATTATCAGCATGTATGTATTTCTACATCTTATACAAGTTACAAAGGCGGATATTTTTGAAATTCTGTCAGAGAAAATCTTGTTCAAATCTGTGCCAGCACCTAACAGTATTTGTATACTTTGGACAGGCAATGTAACATCAAATAGGTTATATGGGCTATTGTCATATAGGGACCCTGAGACTAACATTTGGAAAAAGAAACATGTCCATAGACTGGCATTCACAATAAAGATGAGAAGTGTAAACATTTCAAAAGAGTTAGATGCATCGCATTTATGCCACAATAGTTTGTGTGTGTGAATGCGGATCACCTCAGCCTGGCACCCCATCATATCAACAACAAATAGGCAGTACTGCATAGGATATGGGAATTATTTTGGACATGGTGAATTTCCAAACTGCATGCTACAGTTGAAATTGTGATATGGAAAAATTACAGGTATAATGATATGCCCTGAAACCCACCCACCTACCTACATCCATATAGAAATGTACATTAGCATGACATGGCTGGCTTGCTGGTTGCATGGTTAAATGGGATTGATCGATTGATTGATTGATTGATTGATTGATTGATGAATAGATTTATGCATTGATGATTGTTTGTTATGAGTAAGGAGGATATAAGGAAGAAAGAGAGACTGGTCTTTATTTTATTTCACTATTCTGGTATGACAGTTTTATCTTAAATCATACATACACTATTCCATTCATTCATTCATTCAATGCTACATTCATTCATTCATTCATTAATTCATTCAGTCAGACAGTCAGTCAGTCAGTTCATGTTATTATAGAATATGTTTGTTTGTTTGTTTGTTTGTTTGTTTATTTCTTTATTTATGTCTTGATATTCTGAGAAAACTGTTTCGACCTCTCCATAGGTCTCATCAGGTGGTAGCAGGTAACACAACTGCACATAACATGCGTTGTGTTACCTACGGATTTCCCCACGACAGTTTTCCTTTCTGTATTATGTGTTTTTCATTGTGTCTTTTGGGCACTGTCCTTTTGTACATGGACTAAGATCCTCTTTTCTGTCTGCAGTGTCATTGGCTCCTGGTGAACCTGTGCATAGGAGTGATCACCCTTGGAATGACTGTGCAGCATGACTTCCTGTTCTGGGCTGAGTTCTGTACCTTAGATGAGCCTGTATCATATATCCCTGTCTTTCCAGTACACATTTCCTGTTTTCCGGATACTTTGGATACAAATGATGGTAAGTACAGTGTTTTATCCATTTGATCCAGTGATCTCAGAGTACTTGGTGAAAGTATACCCCCAAGTGTTTTACTTTTGTTTTCAGAGATGATCCAAGTCTGTTATTGAGTCTGTGTATTGTTGAATGCACTCTTGCCTCAAAGTTTCTTGAATAGTTGACATTTTTAGGTACGGAAACACTGATTGATCTGTTCACAGCCTCACATTTCTGCGTGTTTGTATTAAGTTGCAGTCTTTGTACAACATCACAGGAAAGTTTCATTTTCAGCACTTCCAGGAGAATATTCTTATCACTTTCTGTCATGTTTAGATGAGTCACTTGATGAGGGCCCATTGTCTGCCATATCCATTTCATTTAGCTGTACAGTAGCTTGACCTACAATGTTGGAAGCCCTTTGCATAGATGTTCTACTAGGTGGTGGAATGTAAGAGGCTGCAAGTAGGTATCTAGCCCTGGTGTTGCCCATTGGTGTATCCTGTAGTCCAGCTTGAAACGTCATATTTACAGCAGCAGGATTTGGCCCAGGTTTAGCTGTTTTTATCTCGTCATACAGCTAATACTCATGTGACTTAAAACTGCAGTTTTTACATATCATAGTATGCTTCCAAGCAAGTCCCCATTTTGTTTCATTAGCAATTTTGAAATCAGGTCTCAGATCTGTTGTCTTGATTTCCATGATGATGGATGATATCATTCCAGATTTCCACATTTTTATTCATACAGATCATACATGTCCCCTCATGCTGATTCACTTCTGTCTCTTTCAGGGTCAGTCTTGCTTTGGATGATGGCCATAGAATTCTAGCAGACCCAGGTGTGCCATTACAGTCTGGTGCCACAACTGACTGGAGACCCCCACCTGTCGGCTTCGTCACTGCCATGAGAGAGAACTTGTCTGCATCCATTCTTCTGGTCACTTGAGCAGATGCAGCACTGGAACTTGGTAGAGTATCATCAGTCAGAAATCTGACCCCTTTGTTATGTGGAATATTTCCTGGTTTAAAAAAAGTTTTCTTCTTCTTGGTGTACCCTTTCATGGTTTCAGATAAAATAACTGCATGTAAAAGTACAAGAATTATCCTCTCTCCCCCTTATATAACTGGGAAAAGGTGTGCTGCCCTGGTATCATATAACTTCACGAACTCTTCAATACCATTGGATCCCTAGCATCTAACAGCTCCTCCCCTTAAGGGGTGAAAATTACATCACTACCTTAGTTACTACCCCTAACTAGCGTATTCAGATGCTACCAGATTTCAGGTGCTACCTATTATTGACAGGCCCTGGTTTAATTACTTCACACCTGATAAGGAAAACCATTGATGTTTGTGATAAAGGATTGGAGACATGTTGCAAAAGAACAAAATTTGTCAACTTGAGTTTTTAAATTTTCATGATAATTTAATTTAAATTCAAATTTTAAACTAAAAATATGTATCATATTTTAAAATTGACTCTCCACAGAGAGTTTAGCAGCCAGGTTTAATTTCTAGTAATTTCCAGATTTGTATGAGGACTAAAAACTAACTACAGTTTATTTCAAGTGTTTATCTTAATTAATAAATTCACCATTCAACTTTAAGTTTTGTGCATTGTTCACAGTCGGCCATTTTGAAATTCATACTGTTTGTAATACAATGGTGTCCGATAAAATTTATATGCATGCATCAAATTCATTGAAACTTTGCAGCAGTATTTCAGACACATTTATTTGAGTTTTTTTCCATTCAGGTGAAAATGTCTGACCCTGTCTGTAGATAGGTTATAAAAGTTTAAATTGTTATCCTGAGTTTATTATTGAAGGTAGATGCATGAAATTTGGACATTTTGTGTATATAACTTTTAAAAATAGAACTATGAAATGAAAAATTAAAAAATTTAAATATTTGTAAAAATTTAAATTTAAATTAATTTTTAATTTTTTTTTTTTTTTTTTTTTTAATGCACCCTGTGGGGTTGATACTCATTATTATCAGCATGTATGTATTTCTACATCTTATACAAGTTACAAAGGCGGATATTTTTGAAATTCTGTCAGAGAAAATCTTGTTCAAATCTGTGCCAGCACCTAACAGTATTTGTATACTTTGGACAGGCAATGTAACATCAAATAGGTTATATGGGCTATTGTCATATAGGGACCCTGAGACTAACATTTGGAAAAAGAAACATGTCCATAGACTGGCATTCACAATAAAGATGAGAAGTGTAAACATTTCAAAAGAGTTAGATGCATCGCATTTATGCCACAATAGTTTGTGTGTGTGAATGCGGATCACCTCAGCCTGGCACCCCATCATATCAACAACAAATAGGCAGTACTGCATAGGATATGGGAATTATTTTGGACATGGTGAATTTCCAAACTGCATGCTACAGTTGAAATTGTGATATGGAAAAATTACAGGTATAATGATATGCCCTGAAACCCACCCACCTACCTACATCCATATAGAAATGTACATTAGCATGACATGGCTGGCTTGCTGGTTGCATGGTTAAATGGGATTAGTTTTTTTGATTGATTGATTGATTGATTGATTGATTGATTGATGGATGAATAGATTTATGCATTGATGATTGTTTGTTATGAGTAAGGAGGATATAAGGAAGAAAGAGAGACTGGTCTTTATTTTATTTCACTATTCTGGTATGACAGTTTTATCTTAAATCATACATACACTATTCCATTCATTCATTCATTCAATGCTACATTCATTCATTCATTCATTAATTCATTCAGTCAGACAGTCAGTCAGTCAGTTCATGTTATTATAGAATATGTTTGTTTGTTTGTTTGTTTGTTTATTTCTTTATTTATGTCTTGATATTCTGAGAAAACTGTTTCGACCTCTCCATAGGTCTCATCAGGTGGTAGCAGGTAACACAACTGCACATAACATGCGTTGTGTTACCTACGGATTTCCCCACGACAGTTTTCCTTTCTGTATTATGTGTTTTTCATTGTGTCTTTTGGGCACTGTCCTTTTGTACATGGACTAAGATCCTCTTTTCTGTCTGCAGTGTCATTGGCTCCTGGTGAACCTGTGCATAGGAGTGATCACCCTTGGAATGACTGTGCAGCATGACTTCCTGTTCTGGGCTGAGTTCTGTACCTTAGATGAGCCTGTATCATATATCCCTGTCTTTCCAGTACACATTTCCTGTTTTCCGGATACTTTGGATACAAATGATGGTAAGTACAGTGTTTTATCCATTTGATCCAGTGATCTCAGAGTACTTGGTGAAAGTATACCCCCAAGTGTTTTACTTTTGTTTTCAGAGATGATCCAAGTCTGTTATTGAGTCTGTGTATTGTTGAATGCACTCTTGCCTCAAAGTTTCTTGAATAGTTGACATTTTTAGGTACGGAAACACTGATTGATCTGTTGACAGCCTCACATTTCTGCGTGTTTGTATTAAGTTGCAGTCTTTGTACAACATCACAGGAAAGTTTCATTTTCAGCACTTCCAGGAGAATATTCTTATCACTTTCTGTCATGTTTAGATGAGTCACTTGATGAGGGCCCATTGTCTGCCATATCCATTTCATTTAGCTGTACAGTAGCTTGACCTACAATGTTGGAAGCCCTTTGCATAGATGTTCTACTAGGTGGTGGAATGTAAGAGGCTGCAAGTAGGTATCTAGCCCTGGTGTTGCCCATTGGTGTATCCTGTAGTCCAGCTTGAAACGTCATATTTACAGCAGCAGGATTTGGCCCAGGTTTAGCTGTTTTTATCTCGTCATACAGCTAATACTCATGTGACTTAAAACTGCAGTTTTTACATATCATAGTATGCTTCCAAGCAAGTCCCCATTTTGTTTCATTAGCAATTTTGAAATCAGGTCTCACATCTGTTGTCTTGATTTCCATGATGATGGATGATATCATTCCAGATTTCCACATTTTTATTCATACAGATCATACATGTCCCCTCATGCTGATTCACTTCTGTCTCTTTCAGGGTCAGTCTTGCTTTGGATGATGGCCATAGAATTCTAGCAGACCCAGGTGTGCCATTACAGTCTGGTGCCACAACTGACTGGAGACCCCCACCTGTCGGCTTCGTCACTGCCATGAGAGAGAACTTGTCTGCATCCATTCTTCTGGTCACTTGAGCAGATGCAGCACTGGAACTTGGTAGAGTATCATCAGTCAGAAATCTGACCCCTTTGTTATGTGGAATATTTCCTGGTTTAAAAAAAGTTTTCTTCTTCTTGGTGTACCCTTTCATGGTTTCAGATAAAATAACTGCATGTAAAAGTACAAGAATTATCCTCTCTCCCCCTTATATAACTGGGAAAAGGTGTGCTGCCCTGGTATCATATAACTTCACGAACTCTTCAATACCATTGGATCCCTAGCATCTAACAGCTCCTCCCCTTAAGGGGTGAAAATTACATCACTACCTTAGTTACTACCCCTAACTAGCGTATTCAGATGCTACCAGATTTCAGGTGCTAACTATTATTGACAGGCCCTGGTTTAATTACTTCACACCTGATAAGGAAAACCATTGATGTTTGTGATAAAGGATTGGAGACATGTTGCAAAAGAACAAAATTTGTCAACTTGAGTTTTTAAATTTTCATGATAATTTAATTTAAATTCAAATTTTTAACTAAAAATATGTATCATATTTTAAAATTGACTCTCCACAGAGAGTTTAGCAGCCAGGTTTAATTTCTAGTAATTTCCAGATTTGTATGAGGACTAAAAACTAACTACAGTTTATTTCAAGTGTTTATCTTAATTAATAAATTCACCATTCAACTTTAAGTTTTGTGCATTGTTCACAGTCGGCCATTTTGAAATTCATACTGTTTGTAATACAATGGTGTCCGATAAAATTTATATGCATGCATCAAATTCATTGAAACTTTGCAGCAGTATTTCAGACACATTTATTTGAGTTTTTTTCCATTGAGGTGAAAATGTCTGACCCTGATAGGAATCAGGACACAATTAATTCTTCCGGTTCAGTACCTACGAATGTAGTCCGAGTCTATTTTTAGATCCTTTTTTCCTCTCTCATTTTGGTGGTGATGTATGCATTAGATTTAGTCATTCTTAGTATTGATTTAAAGGAAATTGGTTATTGTTTAGAATATGAGCATTATAGTGTGGTTGTCTGTGTGTATTTTGGCGACAGTGCACAGTGTGTAATGAGGTATGCATTGGTGCTGATCCGGTAAGTGAAATCTGTGACTAATTGCACGTTGCTTTGTTTACAGTCCAGCCATTCACAAGAATGCCAGTTAACCTTTGACAAGAACTTCAGCGTGAGTTCATCTTTGAAGATACTTTACAGCATCATATGATTTTTTAGGATTTGGACACAGTGGAAAGTTCAGTACTGACAAACAAATGTAGAGAACTATATAGGAAAATTAATTGTGGTCTGACTTCCTGTCTGTAGATAGGTTATAAAAGTTAAAATTGTTATCCCTGAGTTTATTATTGAAGGTAGATGCATGAAATTTGGACATTTTTGTGTATATAACTTTCACAAAAAAATAGAACTATGAAATGAAAAATGAAAAAATTTAAATATTTGTAAAAATTTAAATTTAAATTAATTTTTAATTTTTTTTTTTTTAATGCACCCTGTGGGGTTGATACTCATTATTATCAGCGTGTATGTATTTCTACATCTTATACAAGTTACAAAGGTGGATATTTTTGAAATTCTGTCAGAGAAAATCTTGTTCAAATCTGTGCCAGCACCTAACAGTATTTGTATACTTTGGACAGGCAATGTAACATCAAATAGGTTATATGGGCTATTGTCATATAGGGACCCTGAGACTAACATTTGGAAAAAGAAACATGTCCATAGACTGGCATTGACAATAAAGATGAGAAGTGTAAACATTTCAAAAGAGTTAGATGCATCGCATTTATGCCACAATAGTTTGTGTGTGTGAATGCGGATCACCTCAGCCTGGCACCCCATCATATCAACAACAAATAGGCAGTACTGCATAGGATATGGGAATTATTTTGGACATGGTGAATTTCCAAACTGCATGCTACAGTTGAAATTGTGATATGGAAAAATTACAGGTATAATGATATGCCCTGAAACCCACCCACCTACCTACATCCATATAGAAATGTACATTAGCATGACATGGCTGGCTTGCTGGTTGCATGGTTAAATGGGATTAGTTGATTGATTGATTGATTGATTGATTGATTGATGAATAGATTTATGCATTGATGATTGTTTGTTATGAGTAAGGAGGATATAAGGAAGAAAGAGAGACTGGTCTTTATTTTATTTCACTATTCTGGTATGACAGTTTTATCTTAAATCATACATACACTATTCCATTCATTCATTCATTCAATGCTACATTCATTCATTCATTCATTAATTCATTCAGTCAGACAGTCAGTCAGTCAGTTCATGTTATTATAGAATATGTTTGTTTGTTTGTTTGTTTATTTCTTTATTTATGTCTTGATATTCTGAGAAAACTGTTTTGACCTCTCCATAAGTCTCATCAAGTGGTAGCAGGTAACACAACTGCACATAACATGCATTGTGTTACCTACGGATTTCCCCACGACAGTTTTCCTTTCTGTATTATGTGTTTTTCATTGTGTCTTTTGGGCACTGTCCTTTTGTACATGGACTAAGATCCTCTTTTCTGTCTGCAGTGTCATTGGCTCCTGGTGAACCTGTGCATAGGAGTGATCACCCTTGGAATGACTGTGCAGCATGACTTCCTCTTCTGGGCTGAGTTCTGTACCTTAGATGAGCCTGTATCATATATCCCTGTCTTTCCAGTACACATTTCCTGTTTTCCGGATACTTTGGATACAAATGATGGTAAGTACAGTGTTTTATCCATTTGATGCAGTGATCTCAGAGTACTTGGTGAAAGTATACCCCCAAGTGTTTTACTTTTGTTTTCAGAGATGATCCAAGTCTGCTTTTGAGTCTGTGTATTGTTGAATGCACTCTTGCCTCAAAGTTTCTTGAATAGTTGACATTTTTAGGTACGGAAAGACTGATTTATCTGTTGACAGCCTCACATTTCTGCGTGTTTGTATTAAGTTACAGTCTTTGTACAACATCACAGGAAAGTTTCATTTTCAGCACTTCCAGGAGAATATTCTTATCACTTTCTGTCATGTTTAGATGAGTCACTTGATGAGGGCCCATTGTCTGCCATATCCATTTCATTTAGCTGTACAGTAGCTTGACCTACAATGTTGGAAGCCCTTTGCATAGATGTTCTACTAGGTGGTGGAATGTAAGAGGCTGCAAGTAGGTATCTAGCCCTGGTGTTGCCCATTGGTGTATCCTGTAGTCCAGCTTGAAACGTCATATTTACAGCAGCAGGATTTGGCCCAGGTTTAGCTGTTTTTATCTCGTCATACAGCTAATACTCATGTGACTTAAAACTGCAGTTTTTACATATCATAGTATGCTTCCAAGCAAGTCCCCATTTTGTTTCATTAGCAATTTTGAAATCAGGTCTCACATCTGTTGTCTTGATTTCCATGATGATGGATGATATCATTCCAGATTTCCACATTTTTATTCATACAGATCATACATGTCCCCTCATGCTGATTCACTTCTGTCTCTTTCAGGGTCAGTCTTGCTTTGGATGATGGCCATAGAATTCTAGCAGACCCAGGTGTGCCATTACAGTCTGGTGCCACAACTGACTGGAGACCCCCACCTGTTGGCTTCGTCACTGCCATGAGAGAGAACTTGTCTGCATCCATTCTTCTGGTCACTTGAGCAGATGCAGCACTGGAACTTGGTAGAGTATCATCAGTCAGAAATCTGACCCCTTTGTTATGTGGAATATTTCCTGGTTTAAAAAAAGTTTTCTTCTTCTTGGTGTACCCTTTCATGGTTTCAGATAAAATAACTGCATGTAAAAGTACAAGAATTATCCTCTCTCCCCCTTATATAACTGGGAAAAGGTGTGCTGCCCTGGTATCATATAACTTCACGAACTCTTCAATACCATTGGATCCCTAGCATCTAACAGCTCCTCCCCTTAAGGGGTGAAAATTACATCACTACCTTAGTTACTACCCCTAACTAGCGTATTCAGATGCTACCAGATTTCAGGTGCTAACTATTATTGACAGGCCCTGGTTTAATTACTTCACACCTGATAAGGAAAACCATTGATGTTTGTGATAAAGGATTGGAGACATGTTGCAAAAGAACAAAATTTGTCAACTTGAGTTTTTAAATTTTCATGATAATTTAATTTAAATTCAAATTTTTAACTAAAAATATGTATCATATTTTAAAATTGACTCTCCACAGAGAGTTTAGCAGCCAGGTTTAATTTCTAGTAATTTCCAGATTTGTATGAGGACTAAAAACTAACTACAGTTTATTTCAAGTGTTTATCTTAATTAATAAATTCACCATTCAACTTTAAGTTTTGTGCATTGTTCACAGTCGGCCATTTTGAAATTCATACTGTTTGTAATACAATGGTGTCCGATAAAATTTATATGCATGCATCAAATTCATTGAAACTTTGCAGCAGTATTTCAGACACATTTATTTGAGTTTTTTTCCATTGAGGTGAAAATGTCTGACCCTGATAGGAATCAGGACACAATTAATTCTTCCGGTTCAGTACCTACGAATGTAGTCCGAGTCTATTTTTAGATCCTTTTTTCCTCTCTCATTTTGGTGGTGATGTATGCATTAGATTTAGTCATTCTTAGTATTGATTTAAAGGAAATTGGTTATTGTTTAGAATATGAGCATTATAGTGTGGTTGTCTGTGTGTATTTTGGCGACAGTGCACAGTGAGTAATGAGGCATTGCATTGGTGCTGATCCGGAAGTGAAATCTGTGACTCATTGCACGTTGCTTTGTTTACAGTCCAGCCATTCACAAGAATGCCAGTTAACCTTTGACAAGAACTTCAGCGTGAGTTCATCTTTGAAGATACTTTACAGCAACATATGATTTATTAGGATTTGGACACAGTGGAAAGTTCAGTACTGACAAACAAATGTAGAGACTATATAGGAAAATTAATTGTGGTCTGATTCCTGTCTGTAGATAGGTTATAAAAGTTAAAATTGTTATCCTGAGTTTATTATTGAAGGTAGATGCATGAAATTTGGACATTTTGTGTATATAACTTTCAAAAATAGAACTATGAAATGAAAAATGAAAAAATTTAAATATTTGTAAAAATTTAAATTTAAATTAATTTTTAATTTTTTTTTTTTTAATGCACCCTGTGGGGTTGATACTCATTATTATCAGCGTGTATGTATTTCTACATCTTATACAAGTTACAAAGGTGGATATTTTTGAAATTCTGTCAGAGAAAATCTTGTTCAAATCTGTGCCAGCACCTAACAGTATTTGTATACTTTGGACAGGCAATGTAACATCAAATAGGTTATATGGGCTATTGTCATATAGGGACCCTGAGACTAACATTTGGAAAAAGAAACATGTCCATAGACTGGCATTGACAATAAAGATGAGAAGTGTAAACATTTCAAAAGAGTTAGATGCATCGCATTTATGCCACAATAGTTTGTGTGTGTGAATGCGGATCACCTCAGCCTGGCACCCCATCATATCAACAACAAATAGGCAGTACTGCATAGGATATGGGAATTATTTTGGACATGGTGAATTTCCAAACTGCATGCTACAGTTGAAATTGTGATATGGAAAAATTACAGGTATAATGATATGCCCTGAAACCCACCCACCTACCTACATCCATATAGAAATGTACATTAGCATGACATGGCTGGCTTGCTGGTTGCATGGTTAAATGGGATTAGTTGATTGATTGATTGATTGATTGATTGATTGATGAATAGATTTATGCATTGATGATTGTTTGTTATGAGTAAGGAGGATATAAGGAAGAAAGAGAGACTGGTCTTTATTTTATTTCACTATTCTGGTATGACAGTTTTATCTTAAATCATACATACACTATTCCATTCATTCATTCATTCAATGCTACATTCATTCATTCATTCATTAATTCATTCAGTCAGACAGTCAGTCAGTCAGTTCATGTTATTATAGAATATGTTTGTTTGTTTGTTTGTTTGTTTGTTTATTTCTTTATTTATGTCTTGATATTCTGAGAAAACTGTTTTGACCTCTCCATAAGTCTCATCAAGTGGTAGCAGGTAACACAACTGCACATAACATGCATTGTGTTACCTACGGATTTCCCCACGACAGTTTTCCTTTCTGTATTATGTGTTTTTCATTGTGTCTTTTGGGCACTGTCCTTTTGTACATGGACTAAGATCCTCTTTTCTGTCTGCAGTGTCATTGGCTCCTGGTGAACCTGTGCATAGGAGTGATCACCCTTGGAATGACTGTGCAGCATGACTTCCTCTTCTGGGCTGAGTTCTGTACCTTAGATGAGCCTGTATCATATATCCCTGTCTTTCCAGTACACATTTCCTGTTTTCCGGATACTTTGGATACAAATGATGGTAAGTACAGTGTTTTATCCATTTGATGCAGTGATCTCAGAGTACTTGGTGAAAGTATACCCCCAAGTGTTTTACTTTTGTTTTCAGAGATGATCCAAGTCTGCTTTTGAGTCTGTGTATTGTTGAATGCACTCTTGCCTCAAAGTTTCTTGAATAGTTGACATTTTTAGGTACGGAAAGACTGATTTATCTGTTGACAGCCTCACATTTCTGCGTGTTTGTATTAAGTTACAGTCTTTGTACAACATCACAGGAAAGTTTCATTTTCAGCACTTCCAGGAGAATATTCTTATCACTTTCTGTCATGTTTAGATGAGTCACTTGATGAGGGCCCATTGTCTGCCATATCCATTTCATTTAGCTGTACAGTAGCTTGACCTACAATGTTGGAAGCCCTTTGCATAGATGTTCTACTAGGTGGTGGAATGTAAGAGGCTGCAAGTAGGTATCTAGCCCTGGTGTTGCCCATTGGTGTATCCTGTAGTCCAGCTTGAAACGTCATATTTACAGCAGCAGGATTTGGCCCAGGTTTAGCTGTTTTTATCTCGTCATACAGCTAATACTCATGTGACTTAAAACTGCAGTTTTTACATATCATAGTATGCTTCCAAGCAAGTCCCCATTTTGTTTCATTAGCAATTTTGAAATCAGGTCTCACATCTGTTGTCTTGATTTCCATGATGATGGATGATATCATTCCAGATTTCCACATTTTTATTCATACAGATCATACATGTCCCCTCATGCTGATTCACTTCTGTCTCTTTCAGGGTCAGTCTTGCTTTGGATGATGGCCATAGAATTCTAGCAGACCCAGGTGTGCCATTACAGTCTGGTGCCACAACTGACTGGAGACCCTCACCTGTCGGCTTCGTCACTGCCATGAGAGAGAACTTGTCTGCATCCATTCTTCTGGTCACTTGAGCAGATGCAGCACTGGAACTTGGTAGAGTATCATCAGTCAGAAATCTGACCCCTTTGTTATGTGGAATATTTCCTGGTTTAAAAAAAGTTTTCTTCTTCTTGGTGTACCCTTTCATGGTTTCAGATAAAATAACTGCATGTAAAAGTACAAGAATTATCCTCTCTCCCCCTTATATAACTGGGAAAAGGTGTGCTGCCCTGGTATCATATAACTTCACGAACTCTTCAATACCATTGGATCCCTAGCATCTAACAGCTCCTCCCCTTA
Organism: Margaritifera margaritifera; assembly: GCA_029931535.1. NCBI lineage: Eukaryota > Metazoa > Mollusca > Bivalvia > Unionida > Margaritiferidae > Margaritifera > Margaritifera margaritifera. Next base: position 35,776 of record JAQPZY010000242.1, read on the forward strand.
AGGGGTGAAAATTACATCACTACCTTAGTTACTACCCCTAACTAGCGTATTCAGATGCTACCAGATTTCAGGTGCTAACTATTATTGACAGGCCCTGGTTTAATTACTTCACACCTGATAAGGAAAACCATTGATGTTTGTGATAAAGGATTGGAGACATGTTGCAAAAGAACAAAATTTGTCAACTTGAGTTTTTAAATTTTCATGATAATTTAATTTAAATTCAAATTTTTAACTAAAAATATGTATCATATTTTAAAATTGACTCTCCACAGAGAGTTTAGCAGCCAGGTTTAATTTCTAGTAATTTCCAGATTTGTATGAGGACTAAAAACTAACTACAGTTTATTTCAAGTGTTTATCTTAATTAATAAATTCACCATTCAACTTTAAGTTTTGTGCATTGTTCACAGTTGGCCATTTTGAAATTCATACTGTTTGTAATACAATGGTGTCCGATAAAATTTATATGCATGCATCAAATTCATTGAAACTTTGCAGCAGTATTTCAGACACATTTATTTGAGTTTTTTTCCATTGAGGTGAAAATGTCTGACCCTGATAGGAATCAGGACACAATTAATACTTCCGGTTCAGTACCTACGAATGTAGTCCGAGTCTATTTTTAGATCCTTTTTTCCTCTCTCATTTTGGTGGTGATGTATGCATTAGATTTAGTCATTCTTAGTATTGATTTAAAGGAAATTGGTTATTGTTTAGAATATGAGCATTATAGTGTGGTTGTCTGTGTGTATTTTGGCGACAGTGCACAGTGAGTAATGAGGCATTGCATTGGTGCTGATCCGGAAGTGAAATCTGTGACTCATTGCACGTTGCTTTGTTTACAGTCCAGCCATTCACAAGAATGCCGGTTAACCTTTGACAAGAACTTCAGCGTGAGTTCATCTTTGAAGATACTTTACAGCAACATATGATTTATTAGGATTTGGACACAGTGGAAAGTTCAGTACTGACAAACAAATGTAGAGACTATATAGGAAAATTAATTGTGGTCTGATTCCTGTCTGTAGATAGGTTATAAAAGTTTAAACTGTTATCCTGAGTTTATTATTGAAGGTAGATGCATGAAATTTGGACATTTTGTGTATATAACTTTTAAAAATAGAACTATGAAATGAAAAATTAAAAAATTTAAATATTTGTAAAAATTTAAATTTAAATTAATTTTTAATTTTTTTTTTTTTTTTTTTTTTTTAATGCACCCTGTGGGGTTGATACTCATTATGATCAGCATGTATGTATTTCTACATCTTATACAAGTTAGTTCCAGTAATTCAAGTAAGTGAATAAATCCCATTTATACCATAACCAGTTCCAATCTCTTTTTTTGTACTTTTCAATCGTAAAATTGTGCTTAGCACAATGTCTACAAATCGTCTGCTTCACAATTTAAAGAATACAAGCGGAATTGGTGACCTGATTGATGCCCTCGAATAAAAACTGTTATGTAACTTGTGATGGGCCCCATTATGGGTATATTGACAAACTTGTGGGCTTTGTTTTAGTGTGGGTACTTAGATCAGTTGTATCAAGACAAATTAATAAACCCCGTCATCCCTTCAAATTCACAAAAGGTGCTGTCTAGACATGGAGCATACAATTAAAGTGGGTTGGGGTTAAATATAAATATACCATGTAATGTAACAGAAGAATATCATAAACCATAATTATTTCATGCATTTGCTACAACTTGAGCATATAAAGATCTTTGATTAAATTTATGAATTTAATGTTGAAATTTGGTTATTAAATGTGCTGATTTTACATAATATTTCCTGATTATTTTATATTTGTTTACTTTGATACTGTACTACCGATGGTCACTGTATTTCTCAACTGATGCAGTAATAGTACATTCTCTTTAACGCAGCTCCTGTTAGAGGTCACCATGGAATATCCAGCACTTTGGCCATCCCATTGATCAGAAATTAAATTCATTCTCTGTGACAAATGCACCACACATTGATTACTGATGCAGTAGGGTATGTTTTCTAGTTAGCAACGTAGTAATAAGATGTACTGGCCTGATACCAGTGAACTTTAAACATGCATGAGGTCCATTCTGATTGTTTAACCCGCCTTGTCACTGGAAATATTCAAATAGTTCATTACTGTCAAAAATGAACGTAAAACATGCGTGGGGGGGGGGGTAGTGATGGTTCAGTGTAAAAGTTCTGTTGTATAAGGAATTAACCTGAATGCCTTATTTAAAATCTGACAAGCATGCTTTCTACAAATATCATTGGTTATTTTTTATTTGTATCTTTAATCTAGAAAATGTTCTAATTTTTCTGCAGGGTGAGTTAGTTCAATGAAAAATTCACCAAAACAACTGTCCAGTGAGACCTTGTTACATATGCACACTCTCCCGTTTGTTAGTTGGCATTTTGAATCAAACAGGAGTTTCTTTAGTAACATGGTCGATATGTTTGCATGGGCACATCTATGTTTTCAAGCAACAGATGTGATGTAGTTCACCGTTTTTGATAATCTCAATAATTCCGTAAATTGAGTAGCTACATCTCTTTGAACACGTGTATCCAAGAGTTCCTCCTTTTTATTTGTTCATATCGATATTTGTAATTATTAAACAACAATAGCAGAAAAAGTCACAGTATGGACTTAAGTTAAGAGGCCAATTTATGAAACAATTCCTTTCTACCTTGTCTAAATACGGGGAGTGCTCGATTCGTTGTGCAGAACGTCCAGCATATTTGGAACATGAATAAAATAACTTGGAACAGTGTTCAGGACGTGTTCCTACTGTACAGGCTGAAGAGATGGTGCAACCAGGAGAGCGACCTAGCAAAGATGGATAAGAGCAACTTGATTGTCTTTGAATTTAGTTTTTGTGCCTGCTTAGTGCTTTCCTAGTAAAAAAATGTCCAGTTAAATCCAGCTGCCTGTCTGACTAGGCATCAGTATGAAACGGGTAAGTATCATCATGTATTACCACACAATAGAAAAGTTCCAACGGATACTGCTCAAACTGTCAGAGAAAATAATCCTCCCCACGAGGCATCACTTTAACTTGTCTGCCAGGGTGCAGGTCGTTTCATAACCGGATGTTTCGTACCCAGTATGTCTACACATTTTCTGTTAACATTAGTTGCTTTTAAAAGAAAAGAATTTCGAATATTTATAGTTGTGTATTTTTATTGTTAAAAATGAAAAAGGAGTCAAATTTTAAAATTGTTCAAAGTACAATAAAACAATAAAATCAGAAAAATATACGAGTCAAAAATGGATCTTAAAATAACAGTTTGTATACATGAGTATTATAGTGCATAAAATCACAAGAATAAGTTTATAAATAGTGTTAAAGACCTGTATGAATAGAACAGAACAGCTTAATGTATAGGCTGTTAGGCAGCAAGAAAAGTATTTACAATACAAAGCGATCAATCAGATTTTAATTATAGAATACCGTACTTAGAGAAAAAGAATAAACGAAATTAACTTTTAATAAAAATAATGAAAAAGTAATTAGAATAATAGTTTAGTGATAAATATAGTAGTATATGTGTGAAATTAAATTAAAAAACATCTTTTGAAATTGCCAGATAAAAATCCCAGTTATGAAATGACCAGCTAGGTTATGAAACAACCAGGTTATGAAACGACTGACATTCGCCTGCCATATCACTGTCATTTGGCTCTGCCGTATAGCTCTACTTCTACAATGTTATAAGATGTATTGTGCATAGATGTTCTGCTAGGTGGTGGAATGTCAGTGGCTGTAAATGTTCAGTATTATTAATAGTGATTCCTTAATTGTTTTACTGTTCTATCATTTCATCAAGAACTTCAACACACAAATAAAAGTATGCATGGAGAAATCGAAACTCCATCATGTCTACATGCCTCTTTTGTAGTGAACTAGAGTATTGATGTACATATGACGACTCGTCTGTTTTACTCGTCCAATTCCTATACTTATTCAATATGTAAAACACACAGCTAACATGTTGAGGGTAACCCATCACAACATAAAATGTATAGTCATTAATACTGACAGTTTAACATTGAATAAACACAAATCTAGTTGAAAGTAATTGTATTCCTGATTTCAACTGCACTGGTTAGAAAGGGGCTTCTGAGCAGGTTTAGGAAGTATTATGGCTGGAAGAATCTGTTGTCATAAACATAAATACTTCACCATACAAGTTTGATTCTAGCATTAACAGTGCTCCAGATTGAACCCAAGGGAAACATGGGCCACAGAGACCAACTTTTGTGATGAGGGTGTAGTATTTATCAAGATGCAATCCTCTCACCAAGTTGCATGATTTTAGGTACAACAGTATGTATGGAAGGTGGTTTTTGGACATTTGTATTGGATGAAAGCATTATTAACATGACTGAAAATAACTCTGAAAAATAATATTAGGAAGACATAGTTGTAAGCAGTATGTGGATTATTTGATTCAATTCTGATGAAAGCAAATTTTACACTTTTGCTCAAGTTTTGAACTCCTTGGATTTTGAAGCATGTTTTCTCTTTTTTGTTGTTGCTGCAGTTGGATATATGTGTTTAATAGACACAAATGTAGTTTAAAGTAATTTGCCATACATTATTGTGCTCTTTTCAGGCAAGTGTTCAACAGCACCATGTGTTGTTGTTGTTATCATTGATAAGTGATGTTTCCTGATTTCGCATGGTCATTCTTGATGTCACATATTTATGCAGTCAAAATGGCATTTGTAGATTTCTAAAGCAAATTTTTCAATTTTGTTCTCAAAATTACATAATAAAACAATTACAGACCTTTCCTTTGATGAATATGAAAGTTCTATAAATCCATAAACCTGTTACATTGACTTCTGCTTGAAGTCAGTCAGTATGAGGTTTACTGGTTCATACAATTTCATATTCACCTCAAGAAAGGTTGTAAATTGTATTTTTTTCTTTTATCTTCTTCCTCAATCAGATAAGTCTCAAAGTAATATTGCCATACTTGTCTTATTTTTTGTTTTTCAGTAGTTTTGAGCAGAGCTTGAGATCCTTCATTCTTGCTTATCCTCCCATAGTGCTTGAAGTACTCCGCTATTGTCAGTGTGATTTTTGAGACTTTTGCAAGTATTCAGATAGGAATAAGTGTGGTGTGTGAGTAATGGTTATTCCACTGAGGAATTACTACTGCTGCCACAGTGTTGTGTGCAGTCAGGTTGTGATCAGGTCCATCGCACAGAAGAAAGCAGCTGAGGTATGTGGTTCCTACAAAATAGTATGAACAATATTTTCATTGTAAATGTAAAGAAAGTTTGGGCTGTTCTTGAGTGTCATGAGGAAAGACTTTGCCTTAAAAATGGCATTATATATGCTATTTATCCACTCCATGCAACTATACAGAGAAAATAAAATTCTTTTCTCTTTGTTTCACAGAACAAAACTTAAAATGCACTAGGGTCTTTAGATATAAAAATGTTACCTATGGTTCTGTTATCTAGCATACAGCATATTGTGGAAAATTATTTTTCTGAAATCTTGTTCATTTTATTATTTGACATTTGCAGTTATAATCCAAGTTCAAGCAAGTCCCACTCAGATTTATTTGTCATTTGAAATCACCAATGCAGGAGCCTGAGGGTTTAAATAACTTTGAAAATGAGTTATACCAGAAATGTGTGCAAATACAGTGTCTCTGACCAGGGGTCAAGCTAGACTTGAACTTTAAGGAGAAGTGACTTCTCCTTTTGGACAAAATATGGAGAGAAGTGAGAGCAGAACAGGGAGTAGTGGCAGCAAAGGAAGAAACGCAATATATATATATATATATATATATATATATATATATATATATATATATATATATATATATCTAAGCATTTGTGTGCTCTATTTCTCTTATTTTAACTGTGTTTTGTATATCTAATGCATATTTGCATTTAACATTGGTTTTAAGCAATACTTTATTTTCAAGCAGAAAATTCTCCATGTTATATGTATATTATAAACACATTTTGTAAGTGTATGAATGTATCATACTCATATGCAGTGTATTCATACTTGAAAGTGTGTATGTTTAGATGGAGAGAAATATGCAATGTATTTTGGCCATATGACTTCAAAAAAGCATAGCAGAAACTATACATTGTTATTAATTTTAACTGACAAGAGCACCTAGATTACAGTATTGTAATTAAAAATTGGTAAAAATACTTAAGCAACTGCCACTTAAAGAACAAATTAATTTTTTAGTAGTTTCTTCACTAGAAGACAGCGGTCAAAAACAGTTCTAAAAAAGTTTGAAACAACCCATATTACATGTACATGAGAGCACATGTAGACATGTCTTCAGTAGTGTTCATCCATTCAAACCACAGTGGTCACTGATCAGTAATCTTCACTTTACAACTGCGCTTTGAGGAAATTGATTATAAAGTAAATGTGAATCTTTTGACTCTACTATTTTGGTGAAGTTTTTAAAAGTATAAAAAATAAATTGCTTGTTCTAGTGGCAGTTGATTAACTATTTATGCCTATTGATAATTACAATGATGTAACCTATGTGAAATGATGAAATGAAACATAAAGTAACTGAATCGGCACACAGCTACACGGGTCAAGCTAGACTGGAATTTTAGGGAGAGGTGACTTCTCCTTTTGGACAGAATAGGGAGAAGTGACAGCTGAACAGGGAGAAGTGAGATATGTATATATGAGATACATATATGAGATATATATGTGTGTGCACTTTGTGTTCTCTTATTTTAATCGTGTTTATTTCTCATTATGTATTTTTGCATTTAACATTGTTTTTAAGCAATACTTTATTTGCAAGTAGAACATACTGACTTGTATGTTTATCATAAACATATTTAATAAGTGTATGAATGTATCATATTCATATGCAGTGTATTTGGATGTTGAGATATATACATCGATGGCTGGATGGATTGTGAATTTATGAACATACACTGTAAATGAAACAGACTTTCATTACAGTCATCATCATAGTATCGTTACACTTCAATTTCATAAATCAATAATTCATAGAAGGTTTAGAACATAAGGTTTTATAACACACACAGATCTTAAATGTGCTAGAATACATGCAAGCTATCAACACATAATTTTACATTTTGTATATCTTTCTCACTTTTTCTTCTTTCCACTTTCTCAAGGCTTTGGTAAAGTCAAACTCATTCATGTTTGGCCCATCCTCAGATATTCGCATTAGCATATTCAAGCTCTTTTCACAAAGTTTTGTGTGGTACTTGGTTTTGATTCTGTTCTGGGTAGAAAAGCTACATTCACAATGAACAGTTGACATGGAAAATATCACACAGCACTTAAGTAACATAGCCATATTTGGAAGTGTATCCATGTATTTACTGTTGATGATATTTGTACATTCCATTATTGAGCACTGTTGGTATGTTCCTACCAAAAGTCTTTTGTACAGCCTCTACTCAGTTGTGCACTTTTCCACACCAATCTCAATTTGCTGAGCAAAGTGTGTACAGAGCTTTGCAATATCTTCCTTGCCATAGGTGGCCAAACTATTGTCCTTCTCTGCAATTAGAATATTTTCTGGTATCAGCACTTGCATAGATTACAAAATATTGCACTCCTGAAATCTGTACATCAAATTTTCAACTATCTGTTCAATATAGTTTGGCATCAGCTTTGGAATAACTTTGTTTTGGTTCTCATAAAACTTCAACTCAGCCTCTGTCATTTTGTCGTTATCAGTCTCTTCAGCCTTATCTCCTTCACTAAATCCTTCAACATTGTCTGATACATTCTCATTCACAGCCACTTTCTCACTCTCACTAACAGGTCTCTTGTACACAACTCTTTCCCCATCACACACCACATATTCACTAAGATTGCCCACAAATACTCCCTCACACCCAATCAGGTCCTTTAAAGAGTCACATGTACAATTCACCATTGGTCTTGGTGATCTCCCCAGAAATTTTTGATAGCATCAAAGTAAGCTTGTTAGGGTCATAAAATGTTTTAAAAAGCGCGTGGTAACGTCATAAAAGTGAAACAAATTAATATCAATAAAATAAAAAAGAAGTGTATATATTTACATAGTATTCTTTATAACCTAGGTTATAACAAGGTTTAATGTCTATCTCCCTTAGCTGATGCCTCAGTATAGCAGACACCTGTTCAAAATGGATATTTTTATGATTCCGCATGAAAATCATTTCTTATCTCACTTGTACTCGTATACCAGTCACATTGACACGTACCTGAAAGGTGTCAGTATGTCAGATTCAAAAGTGAGGCAGTTTTTATCATTAGGGTAGAGGGTCAAAGCAATTAATTTTGTATATGGGAGAAAAGTAGTGTTCTTGCAGCAGAAATTGAAGTCACATCTTGTGCTAGTGTGACAGGTATAGTTCAATATCGTCATCTATTTGCCAGTGAATTAAAACTATATCTGAAGAACAAAGTTCATCTTTGAGAAGAGATAGGAGTTATATACCTTTTAATTAGGGTCTGGGGTTATTCAGTATTGAAAACTTGTCTATAAAGGCAGGGAAAGTTTTGGTTCATGGGTCACAAAGAATATCCATATACGGCTTCACTTTGAGTTCCTATTCATCCCAGGCTTCGAAATTAAGCCAACTGTCTTTTGATCTTGGTGATGAGCAACTGGCTTTATCCAGATATTGTTTTCAAAGCATGAACAGCTGTTTCCAAGTAAAACTTGCACAAGTTTGCCAACTAAAGAGTCAGTCCTCTGTTTTACAGTCATATGGAAGCTGTCAATAAGTAGTGGAATTTGTCATGGTGCACAAAACAAAGATTGGTGATTATTTTAAATCAGTGATAATTTAATTTATAGGATGGATTATATTGAGCAGAATATAGTAATCTTGTGTGAAACATAAATTTGGGAGAGAACAACATCTATGCATATTTTATGATTTGTTGTATGATACACATAAAAAAGTCTTGATAAAATAATAATAATCATAATAATAATAGTAATGATAATGAGATTTGGTGCATGTTATTTGTTCAAAAGCAAATTTTAAAAGGTGAGCCTGTGACAGAGGTCACCTGTGTACAAAGGCAGTTTTGTCTTTTCCCATGGGTGGCCGCTGTTAACAGGTTTGACTGTACACTTGTTAGGTCTAATGGTCATAGACCAGAGGAGTTTATGGGGTGGATTGTTGTCCATCATCCACTGTTCGTCCATCCATTAAAACAAGCATGTTATTGCTACTTTTTCTATACAACATGGAGGATTGTTGTGAAACATTACAATATGGTCACAATAACAGCCGTACTGAAAATCTTGTTATAGCTGCTCCTGCTAAACAGAAAGCCACATTGACATAGGGTTTTCAGCAGAAGGCCCCTTATGATGTCTAGTTGGTTATAAGTGAAAATGGTGCCAATCTGATCTTGAATATGGCCACCATGGTGGCATTCTTGAAAATCATGTTATTGATACTCCTTGATAGATGGTCACATCAACATGAGGTTTTCAACAAAACACTTGTTATGTCTACTTGTTGGTCCTAAATGAAAATGGTGCTGATTTGACATTCAATATCCCTCCATGGTAGCCATCTTGAAAATCTTCTTATTGCTACTCCTAAATAGAAATTTATATTGACATGGGGTTTTCACCAGAATTGATATAGTTGCTGGTTGGTCCTAAATGAAAATGATGTTAATCTGACATGCTCTTTCAAATCTTGTTATAGTCACTCCTCCTGAATGGATGGCTATACTGATATTAGGTTTTCATGAAAAGACTACTTTAGATAACTAGTTAGTCCTCAATAAAAATCGTGTTAATCTTGCATCCAATATCTGGCTGCCATTATGTGCATGCATCTTGATAATCTTGTTATCGTTTCTCCTCCAGAATGGATGGTCATGTTGACATGGGATTTTCACCAGACTTACATTGATATCTAGTTCATCTGAAATGAAAATGGTGCTGATCTGACATTCAACATGGCATATTGGACTTGTTTCAACACTCAGCAGTTAAAATGAAAAACATTCTTACCAGTATCTTGGATTCCTGGAAATTCTTTTTGGACAGTAGAGCATCAGTTCATTCGAGGAATTGTTGTTAGGTGTAAATTACAAGAATGGCAGATGTTACTTTTGAAGAGTTTAGTCTTATCATTAGACAGGTCAATAATACAGTTGTCTCTTTAGCATGTAACCCTTGGGTGCACACAATAAACTTTCAACATACCTGACAATTAGGCCACTAATCTCCCCTAATTATAGGACTTGAGACAATAAAACAAGTCATCATGTTATGTAATCTGCAACATTCAGTATAGTGTGTTAATTTATCTGCCACATCTGTTTATGCTTGTTTATTCTTTGTACACATGGCAATTTAAAAGTGAAAATACCTTGATTGTCAGTTAAACCCCACAAAACCATAAACTTTTGTGAGCAAATTTAATTTTAATATCAGTAATAACTTAACTGTCACTATTATTAAGCTTTCTCCTTTCTGCATGGAAAGACCTCATCCGTGCTAGATGCACCAACTCCCTGTTCTAGAAGTTTCACCAGACTTATATTGATATCTAGTTCATCTGAAATGAAAATTGTGCTGATCTGACATTCAACATGGCATATTGGACTTGTTTCAACACTCAGCAGTTAAAATGAAAAACATTCTTACCAGTATCTTGGATTCCTGAAAATTCTTTTTGGACAGTAGAGCATCAGTTCATTCGAGGAATTGTTGTTAGGTGTAAATTACAAGAATGGCAGATGTTACTTTTGAAGAGTTTAGTCTTATCATTAGACAGGTCAATAATACAGTTGTCTCTTTAGCATGTAACCCTTGGGTGCACACAATAAACTTTCAACATACCTGACAATTAGGCCACTAATCTCCCCTAATTATAGGACTTGAGACAATAAAACAAGTCATCATGTTATGTAATCTGCAACATTCAGTATAGTGTGTTAATTTATCTGCCACATCTGTTTATGCTTGTTTATTCTTTGTACACATGGCAATTTAAAAGTGAAAATACCTTGATTGTCAGTTAAACCCCACAAAACCATAAACTTTTGTGAGCAAATTTAATTTTAATATCAGTAATAACTTAACTGTCACTATTATTAAGCTTTCTCCTTTCTGCATGGAAAGACCTCATCCGTGCTAGATGCACCAACTCCCTGTTCTAGAAGTTTCTTAGAACATGTGCATCGACCCAGTCTGATCTACCTCATCAGCTCGTGCTCCACAGAATGTACTCATTCTTTTCTGGACGACCGTTGAGTCAACACACGTGGAAAACTTTATGATGAAGAAAATATCTACAAGTGCAGTGGTTTCAGTGCTAATAACCAGGACATGTCTTGAATATTCTTTATAATGAACATTAACCTCTGTCCGTATTTATCAAATTCGTAATTGATAACAATAACATTGATATTCGCCATTCGTGCATTGTTAATGCACTACGAGCCACCTACCCCTCCTCCTACATAAAGGGCTTGGGACATAGTGGTAGAAATAAGTATTCAGAATTAACTTTTTTTAAAAAACAGTGTTGCAACATTGGGGTCCATCTTTATTGTGATTATTATTTATTAAAAAAGTAATAACTTGGTCACGAGACAAAATCTCATAACTGTTGTCTATTAGTAGATTCTAGGGCCGATAAATGTTTTCAGTAAAGTTTTTTATAACATTACCTTAACGTACAATGATGCTCTGGTGTTTATCTCCATCACGAAGTACCGAATAAACTCAGACATTCTAGTTTACCAAAAAAAAATAAGTAGTAAGGAGATACAATGGGCTGACTCAATCCTTATTATTATCATTGCTCTGTTATTTTGTTAACTAAGTTTCTTTTTCAGAAATTAATTTTCAGATGTCTCAAGTAATTGTGGGCATAAGAAAGGCCCATGGGACACTCACCAAACTTGTTTGTCATGTACAAAATGTACACGTATGGATGGATGCCCCATGTGTTGTCTATGGTCGGATGACACTTGGGAACTGACCGAAAGTTGTCACACTTGTCTGAAGAGGAAAGAAGCACATTTTTCTCCTTCTAAATCAAATAAATCTCACTTAGAAAGAAATAGTGGTGCAACCTGTGAGGTAGAAACAGATGTTTCTAAAGGGTTCGAGTGCGATCCCCCAAATAAAAGAGGGAGAAGCAGCACCTTCCCTAGACAAGAGAGAGATAATGCTACTACTGGTGAGATGGTAACAGATATCTCTCAAGGGTTCGAGTGCGATCCCCTGAATATAAGAGGGAGGCGTGGCACCTTCCCAGGTCATGATAGAGTGTCTTCTAAGAAGGCAGCTTCTATCATTAAGGGCTATCAACTTGCCGGGTCCGAGTGTACCCCCTTACTATGGGAGGGAGGGGTAGCACAGACACACAAGCAGACACAGTTATACCCCCAGAAGGGGTTACACTAAGCCCAAATATGGAGAATCCTTGCATCTTCCCTTTGGGGCAGGAATAAGACCTCCATAGTATCCGAAGTCAGGCAAAAAATACATCATGCAAACCCAAGGGGTTTAGACATCGTTCAAATTCTTCTAGTTCTGAGAGAAGTTCTATCAGATCTAGATCGCCTTAACTATAAGTGACAGGTCACCGGATACAGACAGACCATATACTGGGTATAGGTCTGTGAGACATGCCAAATCTAGGTCTAGCACGGGTTAGGTTCGAATACCCCCCGTTCGCTACATTACCTAGTTGTCACAGCACAGGGACAGAACATGCAAATAAACACACTTTTGGGATAGGAAATTGTACCGATGTGCCCTTCCTTTCACATGTTCCCTTTCAATCCATTTGGTATGTGGAACTCCCCCCCCCCACCACAAGGGAGAGAACTACCTCTACCATGGATGTGGTCTATGTGGCATCCTACATGTATGAGTGATGAGATCCGATGACCATCACGAGTTCTGCAGAATAGGTTGTCAAGGGAAGGGAAGATTAATTCCCCTCCCACTAAGAGATGAAAGAGAGGCGAGAAGAGTTCTTGCTCTCCATACATAACACCCATCGAGGACAATTCTGTCACTCCCCGTGCTGAGACACAGAATAGATATATCCCTACTTCCCGGCTGTCCCCGCCGAGGGATCGCTCAGGATACACATCTCCTACTCCACACTGAGCTTTGGAACAGGAAGATGTTGCCTTGTCATTCTTAGTAGATTCGCAGGAATTTCCTGAAACTCCGGAGGATAGGGTATACCCTACCATTCAAAGTGCACTGAACCTCTCACCACCATCATCACAAGTGATCGAGGAAGGGGAGACATGGTCATTTGACATGGCTGTAAATGAAGTATACCCCCTTCTTCCTCCTGACATGTGCCCAAAACCAAATTGTCCAAGTGACACTAAGATTCTCTCTTGTTTAGAGAAACTGTCAGGAGCAATGCCCAGACCAGACTTACTGCTACTTCAGCACTCCCCAATGGTTAGCGAAGTTGCAAAACAGCTGAGCAAAGGGTCAGTAATCAGTGCGACAGATTAAATGGTGGTCTATCCCCTCTGCTACACTGAGGCCCTTAATTTCAGCCTCGAGCTATAAGGTCCATTCACCTGCCTGGCCGTTGAAACCCACACACACACACACATGGATGCTGAAGCTTTACAAGTGGGCATTTAAGCGGGTTCTTTTGCTCGCCTATCAGTCTGGAACCTTCTACGTTGGGCACAGTCAGAAGGGATTACACTCCGAGTTCGTCACATTCCAGGGAAGAAAAACATTCTGGCAGACAGTCTGTCCAGAACAGGCAAGGTACTCCTAACAGAATGGTCTCTTCATCAAGCAGTTGCAGAGTCTCTGTTCAGTCTATGGGAGCAACCTCTAGTGGACTTGTTTGCGACAAAACTCAACAACAAGCTCCCATTTTATGTCTCCCCAGTGATCAGGCAGCCTGGGCAGTCGATGCCTTCAGCCTAAACTGGGATCGACTGTCAGCTTACGCATTCCCAGCCTTCCGGTTGATTCCACAAGTTTCACAGACGATCAGGATGTCCACTGCATGGATCATCCTGATTGCACCTATGTGGCCTCAAAGGTCATGGTTCAATGACTTACTCGACCTGTTGATCGACAAACCAAGAGTATTACCTCCGTGGAAAAATCTCTCACAACACAGAGGCACTCTAGTTAACACCAATCCCCACATCCTCCACCTTCACGCTTGGCTTATCTCAAGCGATCGATCATCCAGGCAAAGTTTTCGAGCAAATTTGCCGACTGCATCGTACAAGCCTGGCGATGCTCTACATCCAAGGTCTACAGTGCAAAATGGAAAATCTTCTGTGATTGGTGTGTTAGGAAACGCGTTAATCCTTGCCAACCCTCTATCGCTGCATTAGCGGATTTTCTTCTCTTCCTTTTCGATGAGAAATCTTGTTCAGCCTCCATAATCAAAGGGTATAGGGCTGCTCTTTCAAACACTCTTAAATTCTCTAGATGTCAATCCATTGGTTCAGATCCTCACTTGTCGGATCTTATAAAGTATTTCGAGTTTCAGAGACCAGTGTCTCGCTCATTGACACCAAAATGTTTTGTGGGCATTGACAAAAACACCTTACGAACCTTTGAGAGAGGCCTCTTTTGAAAATCTCGCGTTTAAAACCCTTTTTTTTCTGGCCATTGTGTCAGCCCGGAGAAGAAGTGAGCTACATGCTTTATCGATTAAAAAGTGATGTTTAAGCGTCAATGGAAATGATGAGTCCGTTTCCCTATTGTGTCAGCCTGGTTTTCTTGCTAAAAACCAATTTCCGTCAGTATTCCCATCCCCGACTGAAATCCCCAGTCTTAGTCGTATCTGTGCTGGGGATGATACTGATAGACTTCTTTGCCCAGTTAGGGCACTTAGATTCTATTTAACATCTGCTAAACCATGAAGGAGGGGTAGGAAAAGACTTTTTCTCCCCATTAGGGGTTCAGCTGATATTTCAGCATCCATTATCTCTCGATTAAAACCCATGAAGTCAGGGCTATTGCTACTTCCTGGGCATATTTCAACCATTCATCTTTAGACGATATTATGAAGGCTGCGTTTTGGCACTCACACACAGCCTTCTCATGTTTTTACCTTCGGTCATTAGCAAACCAAAGCCAAGGTATCTTCTCTCTGGATCCAATCTTCGCAGCACAATCTAAGACCCAGACAACTGCCGCTTAAAACTGCAGTTGACTGCTTGGACTGGAAGGTGAGTAATTTTTAACACATTTCTACTCTTCTCAAAGTCCATATGCCACCCTCCTTACTGACAAATTCAGCTTAATAATAGTGACAGGTAAGTTATTACTGATATTAAAATGTAGTTTTTTGGGGGGAGTAAAACTAATTTTAATTATGTAATACTTACCTGTCACTATTGGATGCCCTCCTCCCACCCCACGCTGATGTCCTTCATTAGTCTCACGTTCTGAAAAGAATGAGAACGCTCTGTGGAGCATGAGCTGATGATGTAGATCAGACTGGGTCGATACACATGTTCTAAGAAACTTCTAGAACAGGGAGTTGGTGCATCTAGCACAGACGAGGTCTTTCCACGCGTAAAGGAGAAAGCTTAATAATAGTGACAGGTAAGTATTACATAATTAAAATTAGTTTTACTCCCCCCAAAAAAACTACATTTTGGAATTTGAGAGATATGAAAAAAGTTTATCTTATAATAAGTACTTGTGTGACTTGAGAGAGAGAGAGGTGGAGAGAATGTAGTTATGAGAACATCTTTGTGTGTGTGTGTACAAGTGCAAAAATTAAGAAAACTGGTTGTTTTTTTTTTTAGACATTTAATGAAAACATAGCTGAACAACATACGTTGCTTCCAAACATCACATCTGGTCACTGGAATAAATACAGTTGTTCCACACATAAATACAATCCTCGTCTCAAAGAAACATTTAAGGAGCGAGATACTATTATCACTTTACTAAAAGTCCATTAGAATTGGGGATTTAATTAAAAACCCCAACAAAAAGCGTCTATGGATCATTCATACGAATGAATAGCATCAATCACAATTAGATAAACATAATCTTTCTTAAATGGCTTATCTACAAACATTTAGTTATTAATTGAACTTAAAAGGTGGCTCCTTTTATGGTGCAAAAACTTTGTATTACCTGTTGTCAGCCCTAATTTGTGTTGGCATGCATGTCAAGTATTGGTCTAACCTTGCATTCCCTTGAGACAATTTATCAGTGATAAAATTACTGTGGTATTTACTAACCATAAATAATCTGGTCCAGTGTGTGTCAGGAATTTAACAGCTAAACTACATTTCCAAGTTTGAAGTGAGCTCAATTTTATGGAGGTTGTTTTAGTGTAAAATTGAAATGTGCGATTGAAATTTATTTCAGTTTATGGAGTAGAGAGGTTTTGGTTTACTGGGAAAAAAATGATTATATTATTGAATGACAAATCCAGGACTAAAAATAAATTTATATCTTGAGGGGATTCCAGTTAACTGAGGGTTCAGTACAGTTTACTTGAGAATTGCTTATAATAACCCTTGGTTTGTTGCACAAACTTGTTTCATGTTAACTAATGAGCAAGTTGGATCAGTATTTTCAAATATTGTGTAGAAAATGAAAACAATACCAAACAATGAAGCAAACGTTAGAAGCAAAATGTGTGCCCAGATTTTAAAGTATTTAAAATTGTAGTCTTCTATTTACAACTGATATCTTGAAAGTAAATTGGCATTAATAGACATTATTAGCAGTTGATGTAAGCAGTGATAATTGTAGAATGAGTGGCACCAATCATGTTATGCTCAAAACAATAACTCCGCTTGTCTTTACTGAAACTCGTTTGTGTTTTTCTCATATGTAAGGCAATCACTATTTAAAACCATAGTAAAACTACTATTTTATATTTAATAAACCAAATAACTGATTAATAAAATAATTTCAATGGTATACTTTGCCATAAACTTTACTTCCTATGAAAATTGGCAAAACTTGACTTGCAGCTCTTAAGGTTCAATTTTGGAAACAGAAAATGACAAAACAGAATAATATAAACATATGAAACATGTAGGATGTGCAAAAATAACACTTTTTAACTTATTCACATTTGAATTAGACCCAGAATTGATTTATTGTTGTGGATAAGGAATTTGCATTTGACTTTGTTCTCATTGCAATTAACATGGTATTAGAAAATGGTCTCCGCTTATTTGCTTCGATATTATCATTATTAACCTAGAGTTGAGTAGCTCATCCTCTCCTTACACTAATAAACTAATAAAACTCTTTTTCAGATGCAGATTCCATTGCTGGATATCTCTGAAGCCCTGTTAGGTCTCTCCCCTGTCTCAGAGGTAATTCTGGAGGATCTGCTTGCTGTGAATCTGAAGCAGAAGGCAGAAAGGACATTTGAAGCATCAGTCTGTCATGAACTGCCTGATGATGGCATCCTGGGAGCACCATCGCACATAGTTGCAGATGTAGAGAGAAACAAGACAAGATGGCACATGATGCAATGGGACAAGACATGATAAAATGGCAAAGTATGGCATGGGACAGGACAAGACAGATGGCATAGTGCAAGATGGAACAGGACAAGACAAGAAGGTACAGCACAGGATTGCAGGGCATATGTCTTATCTCTTGCCCTGTCCCTTGTCTTCTCTCCTGTCCCTTCTCTTATCCTCTCCACATAGAACGAGGTGCAGTATGGGAGAAAAAACTATGGAGATGCCATACTTTCACTAAAGATGGAAGATGATAGCTGTCATCTCATTAGTACGTTTAGTGTGATGATGTTGTCAGTGATTTCAAGTTTTACAAAAACCCAGCAACATTTGTTCATTTTGATGATGTTCATTGCAGCCAGCCAAATGATGTGCATACATATTACAGTAGTATAAATGTAGCTGTATTGCTATGAGAGACTTTTAGCTTTAAGTAGCAATGGCTAACTAGGCTCACTTGTACAAATTGCCACAAACATAGCCCTATAACTAAATGTATTATATTTACTATTCCAAGGGATGTAACTCCATCACACTTTGTCACATGCTGATCTTGCATACTTCCCACATCTCATACTCTGAAAACTGATCTAAACTTTGAAATGGATCAAATGGGACACTACATAAGCAATCCAACCTGAAGCATTCAACAACAATATCTGTGTCCACTACCAATAAAAAACTCATCTTTAGCAACACACCTTACTGACCATGGAATGGAAGAGATATGACACTAAAGAATCAATGCAATCTGAAACATTTGACACCAGTATCCCTAGTAGTGAATCTTTGTTAATACGAACAAAGCACCTTCCTGACCATGGAACAGAACAAATGTAACACTACACATCTGATCTAACCTCAAGCATTCAACAATTTGATTGGCCCAAAACCTCTTGCGCAGAACAAATAAAATCTCGTCCTCAGAAATACGCATTAATGACCCTGGAATGGAACAATTGCAACACAGAAGAATTTCTCCTACCTCAAGCATTCGACAACAGTATCGGTGGTTGAGAACCTGCACATACTACCAATAAAAACAGATCTTAGCAATATGCCTTACTAACCATGAAACATAAAAATTGCAACACTATATGAGTGATCCAACCTCATGCATTTGACTACATATCCCTAATAGAGAACCTGTATGTACTACCAATATAACCTGATGTTCAGCAATACCCATTACAGACCATGCAATGCAACAATTGCGACACTAAATCAATCTAGCCTCAAACATTTGAAAACAATATCCTTGGTAGAGAAATGGTGTGCACTGCCAAGAAAAACTCATCTTCAGCAATACGCCATACTGACCATGGAACAAAGCAAATGCACCACTAAACAAGCAATCCAACCCAAAGCATTCGACAACAAAATCCCTGGTAGAGAACCTGTATGTACTATGGATAAAAAATTGAATTTTAAAAAAATGCACTAACGAATCGATCCAACCATCTCTGGTATTGAACTTGTACTTGCTTCCAATAAAAACTGATCTTCAGAAAACCTTCTTACTCACCATGGAATGAATGAAATGTGACACAATGCAAGCAATACAACTTTGAGCAAATGACAAATCCTTGACTGGTAGAGAATCTGTGCACACTACCATAAAATCCCATTTTCAAAAATATGTCTTATTCACCATAAGCAACCATTACAATTCTAGACAACCAATTCAATCTGAAGGATTTGAGAATGATATTCTTGTAGATAACCTGTAGGCACAACCAGAAAAAATTGGTCTCAGAAAAATGCCTTATTTACAATGCAAAAAAAATCATTTGAAACACTAGAAAATTGCTAAAACTTGAAGCACTTGATAACAATATCCTTGGTAGAGAACCTGTGCAGACTGTCAATAAAAACTCATCTTCAGTAATGTCTTTCACCTTGGAATGGAACGAATTTGATACTACATAGCGATCCAACCTGAAGCATTCAGCAAATAACATCCCTGCTGCAGAACGTGTTTGCACTTCCAATAAAAACTGATCTTTAGAAAATCTTCTTACTTACGATGGCAGTCTCCAGTATAGTACAGCAGAATGGATTCAAGAACTTTTGGTAAGTGTTTATTAAGAGTAGTCATATCACCAACATGCTGTTTCATCAGCTCCTTTAGAATCATATTACATTCTGGCTTAGGGCCTTCTGTGCTTGATGATTTTCTGCACGAGTTGTGCCAGGAAACATGTCCGAGTTAAAATTTGCCTTGTTACAATGTCGAAATTGAGCCTGTCCCAAATGAACTGGGTCAGCTTGATACTGCACTTTCCACATGGGATCAAGGGATAGGGATGGCATATCCATGTTAGCCAGAATAAGTTGTGCATTTGTATTACCTACAGGCATGTCCTGAAGACCAACTGCAAGTCCAATATTTGGTGCTGCAGGGTTTGGTCCTGGCTTGCTTGTTGTTACTTCCTTATACAGCTTACATTCAGGTGCTTGAAAGTCACATTTTTACACACTTTAGTATTATTTTCCAGCAGACTCTCCATTTCGTCTCCTTTGCAATCTGCATTTGGGGGTTGTTGCAATGTGGGGATGCTTGGTGATGATACTTTAGAGATGTATTCCATGCATCTGCCACTTTTTCATTATCTACTAGTCTCATTCCTCCAAAGTCCTGACATTGTTTTTTTTTTTCAGGTATAACTTGGTACCAAGAACAGGCCACAGCAGTTGAAGTGGCTTGGATGCACCGTCAGTCTGGTGTTGATACAGAGGCTCCATCAACATTTGACTTGATTAGTAGGGAAAACTCAGCTTCACTCATTCTGGCAACTAGGCACATCGCTCGTGTCAGTATTTGTTTATTGCCAAGTCCAGTATCTGAAGACTTAGGTGTATTGTGTATTCTCTGGAATTCTGGGGGGGGGGGGGAGCTGTCATGGCCCACTGTTACTAGATTTAATACCCTATCTAACTTGTGCATGAGTGACCACTTGTTCTGCTGAGCAGATTTGTGTCAACTTTACTATCTAAAATTTAGCAGTTTCTGACTTTTGATTTTTATTATAATTTAAAATTGTAATTAAATTTTTTTGAAAATTTTATTAACTTTTTAGAAAACATTTTTAAAAAAAATCCATTTACTGTCATGAGGACCTTCCAATCAAATTTCCAGATAGAGATTATTCCAAATTTCCAAAAAATTCCAATAAATAAAAAGGTTATTACAACTTGAAGTTCTCACTTGTAGGCACATCAGGCCTCAAAATTGCACCTTGCCAAACAGCAACAGTACATGATTTCAGATGGCTACAAATTTGTTAGTAGTGCATGATACTTGACAATATTTACTGAATAACTTTATAATGTGCCTATCTTGAAGATATATTAGTTTGACTGGAATTTGCTGCAAAAAGTGAAAACTGACATGCCTCCAACGACAAATATTCGCCCCCCCCTCCTTGAAGTTGACCTAAATCAGGAAGATATTCAGAAGAAATTGTGCATTGTTTGCATGGTCTTTTTGCCAGTGACTTATGTGGTAAAGTTACTTATTGTAATAATTATGCAACGGTAGACATGAAATTGTATATAAAGTTGCATTCGCTTGTTGTTTCATGAAAACAGTATAATGTACAATGTCCCTGCTTTCTGGATCATGCAGATGCTTTTTGGTTACTTCCTCTATGTCAGTTTGTTTACATGAATGATACACAAAATGGAGCCAGTCAACCTATGATGAAATCTTGCAGGCTTTATTGAACTAAGGTGAGTTAATACGTAGCAAAAAAGCAATAGAGGTCTATCAGTTATGTTAAAAGTGGCTTAGTGTTGAATGCTTATACGTAAAATAGAAGAAAAATAATTGTGGTCTGAGGCCTGTATGAAAGTTCTTATTTGAGTTGAGTATGTCTCTTTGATCTCTGATTTTGAGACAAGTACTTATGATACAGAGCTGAAAATTCAAACAGCTGTGTTCCACACTTTAAAATGTTGGACAGTAATACAATTTTAATATTTAAAAACAAAATATTAATTTAAAATTTAAAAGTTTAATTTAATATTTTGACATTAAATTTAATTTTCAGCATTGTATCAGTCAACTTGTATCATGATGAGGTCGGAGACCATAGTTATATTCATACTCAGCATCTTTAGCCTCATTTTCATCTTATTATCCTGCTAAAAGTCCAGATTGGATGGCTCTTACAATAAATATAGGAAACTAATTTTGGCACACGGTGTACGCCAATTTGCAATGTTTGATGTGGAGCAGGGCTGTAAAGTCTAGTGGTTATGGTGCTATAAAGTTTAAGTCACCAATATCTGGCGAATCATATACAGTAAATGCTGACAGACTCAGTTATATGGTCTTTAATGAGAGGATGGAGATAGAAAACCTGGAAGTTGTCATCTCTGTCATAACTCTCTGTGCATTTTTAAAGATCACTTGTTTGCTGAGCCACATGTAGAGAATGCAGAGAGAATGAAATGTGTGAACAGAGGTGTTTGCAAGGGGCATGGAGAATATTTTCGATGTCTGCTTCGTAGAAAGATGTAGAAAAAATGACAAAGGTATCATATTAAATTAAAAACATTTATTTGTAATGATATTACATTTCATGCAGCAGTATAAAATTCATAAATATTTGAATTATCATCACATTGAAGCACATAAATTAATGAATTTTAACTTAGAAATAATTCTAGAAATATAAAAAATGTTCATAATGTATTTCTCTTAGAGAGCTAGTTGACCATAGTCCGTAAGTAGATGTCCTGTCCACAGAATTGTCCATCCTCACATTAAATAGGTGTGATCTGAATTGTGTATTTCTTGAGAACTTGTTGAGGGTTTTGGATCCAACTGTTCCTTAATTAGTACCTATTTAACTGCTTATATTTCAAATGTTCAGAAATCTTGTTTCCTGCTGAACAACTTGCCTTTTGACAATATCTGGACTCTTTTGATAAGTCTTTTAATATTCAGCTTCCCTATCCATTTGATATAGTGCATGTTTTGCATGCGATGACAGTTCCACACCAGAATCTTGACATTTTGTAATAGCTGATGATCCAGGGTTGTTATTCAATCTGTAAATGGTTGAAGAAGCTCTACCAACCATATTCCTTGAATTGTTCACATTTTTTGGTTTTGAAACACCAGTGATCTGTTAACTGCTAAATGTTTCTGAGTATCAATATACAGTTTCATTTCTTCAATTGCTGATACACTGTTTCATTTTCCAAATTTCAAGAAATAACACTTTGTCACTTTCATTCATGCTAGGTCAGTGATTTTGTGCAGTCCGAGATACTTGGAATGATGCCACCAGTTACTGGTCACTCCTCCACTACACACGACAGAGTATCTTGCACACTGTGAACAGTCTCCAGTATAGCACAGCAGAGTGGATTCAAGAACTTTTGGTAAGTGTTTAGTAAGAGTAGTTATATCACCAACATGTTGTTTCATAAGCTCCTTTAGAATCATATTACATCTAGATTTTACACCTTGGCTTAGGGCCTCTTGTGCTTCCTGTTTTTCTGCACGAGTTGTGCCAGGAAACATGTCCGAGTTAAAATTTGCCTTGTTACAATGTCGAAATTGAGCCTGTCCCAAATGAACTGGGTCAGCTTGATACTGCACTTTCCACATGGGATCAAGGGATAGGGATGGCATATCCATGTTAGCCAGAATAAGTTGTGCATTTGTATTACCTACAGGCATGTCCTGAAGACCAACTGCAAGTCCAATATTTGGTGCTGCAGGGTTTGGTCCTGGCTTGCTTGTTGTTACTTCCTTATACAGCTTACATTCAGGTGCTTGAAAGTCACATTTTTACACACTTTAGTATTATTTTCCAGCAGACTCTCCATTTCGTCTCCTTTGCAATCTGCATTTGGGGGTTGTTGCAATGTGGGGATGCTTGGTGATGATACTTTAGAGATGTATTCCATGCATCTGCCACTTTTTCATTATCTACTAGTCTCATTCCTCCAAAGTCCTGACATTGTTTTTTTTTTTCAGGTATAACTTGGTACCAAGAACAGGCCACAGCAGTTGAAGTGGCTTGGATGCACCGTCAGTCTGGTGTTGATACAGAGGCTCCATCAACATTTGACTTGATTAGTAGGGAAAACTCAGCTTCACTCATTCTAGCAACTAGGCACATCGCTGACACCTTGCAACTACCACAAGGCAAGTGTCAGTATTTGTTTATTGCTAAGTCCAGTACCTAAAGACTTAGGTGCATTGTGTATTCTCTGGCATTCTGGGGGGGAGCTGTCATGGCCCACTGTTACTAGATTTAATACCCTATCTAACTTGTGCATTAGTGACCACTTGTTGTGCTCAGCAGATTTGTGTCAATTTTTCTATCTAAAATTTAGCAGTTTCTGACTTTTGATTTTTATTGTAATTAAATTTTGTTTAAAATGTTACCAACTTTTTAAAAGTTTTTTTTAAAAATTACATGTACTGTTATGAGGACCTTGAAATCAAATTTTCTGATAGATATTGTTCCAAATTTCTGATTAAAATTTACTGCATGAAAATTTTTCCAATAATTAAAAGGGTTCTTACAGATTGAAGTTCTCACTTGTAGGCACATCAGGCCTCAAAATTGCAGCTTGCTGAACAGCAAAAATACATCATTTCAGATGGCTACAAATTTGTTATGGTGCATGATATTTGATACTATTTCCTGAGTAAGTTTAAAATATGCCTTTCTTGAAGATATATTAGTTTGACTGGAATTTGCTGCAAAAAGTTAAACTTACATGCCTCCCCCCCCTTGAGGTTGACCTAAATCAGGAAGATATTCAGAAGAAATTGTGCCTTGTTTGCATGGTCTTTTTGCCAGTAACTTGTGTGGTAAAGTTACTTATTGTAATAATTATGCAAGGGTAGACCTGAAGTTGTGTGAAACTGTATAATGTTACGGAATTATGTATCATTTCGTTTTTAAATAATGGTATAGTTTTATGATCTCTGCATAATAGTCTAACAGCTGTCGTCTTGCAGAAAGTACATATACGGTATTTCAATGTGACTCAGTACCTTGGACTTGGGAAATATTGGTTAAACATGAATCATATCACGTGATCTAGAGCGTGAGAATTTGTTGAACTTCTGACCTAGATTCTATGTTCAATTAAGAGTCAATACTTTGTTGACTGGTAATAACGTCAGTGCACAAGTACTTTAGCGGTGTCACGCATAACCTAGTTTCTGATTGGTTCGGAGAAGGTTGTTTTCTAGAAGGAATAAATTGTTTTTAAGTCGCAATACAGTTTAAATTGGTTTTCCTTATTCTGTTTTGTGCAGTCAGAAGCTATATAATAAGATGTATTGCTGTGTTATGCATTCTTTTCATAGTTCGTTCAGCCTGAGAGGTCATAAACAAGATTGGTTCATTTTGTGTGTGGATATTCTACTTCAGTGATATTATATAATACAGTACATTTAAAATTTAGTACTGCTTCTTAAACTTTAATAATTATACAGCTCTGTGGAATTATCGGAAACATTTCTAGAACTTGTGATATTACATAGTCACAAGAACTATTTGGAATTTATAACTGATTCTTGTTAGTACATCAGTACAGTGAAGGTTTCATTCGGAACCTACTTCATTCGAAATATTTGGATAAACTTCTGGATCAGTGAACTTTAGAACAATTTAGGACTTTTAAGGATATTCTGTACTGTAAGTTATTTTTAATTCTTTCATTTTGATTGTTTGTTGAAATATTTTAGGAAATTAAATATTTGTATTTAAATCTTGAAAGCTTTTTTGCATCTTTTCTTTTGTTACATTTACCCCTAGTCGTAACAATAGAAAGTTGCATTTGCTTGTTGTTTCATGAGAACAGTAGGATGTACAATGTCCCTGCTTTCTGTGTCATGCAGATGCTTTTTGGTTACTTCCTCTATGTCAGTTTGTTTACATTAATAATACACAAAATGGAGCCAGTCAGCCTATGATGAAACCTTGCAGGCTTTATTGAACTAAGGTGGGGTAATGTGTAGCAAAAAGCAATAGAGGTCTATCAGTTATGGCAAAAGTGGCATAGCGTTGAATGCTTATACATAAAATAGAAGAAAAATAATTGTGGTCTGAGGCCTGTTTGAAAGTTCTTATTTGAGTTGACTATGTCTCTTTGATCTCTAATTTTTAAGACAAGTACTTATGATACAGAGCTGAAAATTCAAACAGCTGTGCTCCATACTTTAGAAAATTGGACAGTAATACAATTTTAATAAGTAAAAACAAAATTAAAATTAATTTAAAATTTAAAAGTTATTTTAATTTTTTGACATTAAATTTAATTTTCAGCATTGTATCAGTCAACTTGTATCATGATGAGGTCAGATATCATAGTTTATATTCTTACTCTGCATCTTTAGCCTCATTTTCATCTTATTATCCTGCTAAACGTCCAGATTGGTTGGCTTTTTCAATAAATATAGGAACCTAATTTTGGCACACAGTGTACCCCAACAATATTTGAATTATCATCACATTGAAACACATAAATTAATGAATTTTAACTTAGAAATAATTCTAGAAATATAAAAAATGTTCATAATGTATTTCTCTTAGCGAGCTAGTTGACAATAGTCCATAAGTAAATGTCCTGTCCACAGAATTGTCCATCCTCACATTGAATAGGTGTGATCTTAATTGTGCATTCCTTGAGAGCTTGTTGAGGGTTTTGGATCCATCTGTTCCTTAATGTAATCTGATTGGTCCCTATTTAACTGCTTATATTTCAAATGTTCAGAAATCTTATTTCCTGCGGAATAACAGTGATTTTGTGTAATCCGAGATACTTTGAATGATGCCACCAGTTACTGGTCACTCCACCACACACGATAGTGTCTTGCACACCGTGAACAGTCTCCAGGGCCTTCAGTGCTTCCTGTTTTTCTGCATGAGTTGTGTGTAGAGAAACTAAATACTACAGATAACAACTGATTTTCAAAATAATGCCTTCCTCAACATGGAATGGAACAATTGCGACACTAAAGGTACAATCCAGTGTGAAGAATATGACAACAGAAAACAATTGTGACACCAAACACTGCATACTACCAACAAAACCTGATCTTGAGCAATGTGCCTTACTAATCATGAAACAAAACACTAAAGATTCTGAAGATTTCAAAAACAATATCCCTGTTACCTGTGCACACTATTTTCAGCAATATGTCTTACTGACCATTAAACAAAACAAATATGACACCACACAAGCGATCATGTCTGAAGCAATCAACAACATTGTGACTGGCAGCAAACCTGTTTCCGCTACCAATATCCCATGTTCATAAATACAGTGTAATGACCATGCATGGTAATGACCATAGAACAAAACAGCTGCGACACTAAAGACTTGATCCAGCCTGAAGCATTCAGCAACAACCTACCTGGTAGGGAACCTGTACACACTACCGATAAAAATTGATCTTGAGGAAAATGCCGAACTGACCATGGAATGCAATAATTCCAACACTCAAGAATCGATCCAACCTGAAGCATTTGACAAAAATCTCTCTGATAGAGGATTTGTGCGCACAACCAATGAAAATTGATCTTCAACAATTCATCTTTCTGACCATGGAACAGAACAAATCTGATCCTGCACAAGAGATCCAATGAGAAGGATTTGACAACAATGATTTACAGATAACCTATGCACACTACTGATAAAATACCATCTTCAGAAATATGCCTTTTGACCATGGAATGGAACATTTGTGACTCGAAAGCATTGATCCAACTTGAAGCATTCAACAACAATATCCCTGGTAGAGAATCAATCTGCACTACCAACAACCACTGATTTTCAGGAATACACCTTACTGGCCACTAAATGAAAGAAATGCAAGCAATCCAACCTGAAGCATGCAACATTTCTTTCACTGACAAAGAACCTGCAAATAATGCCAATAAAAGCCCATGCCTTGCTAACAATGGAATGGAACATTTAAAGCTCAAACGGATTGAGTACTGATTTTCAGGAATTCACCTTACTGACCATGTTTTGGAACAAATGTGACACTAAACAAACGATCTAACCTGAAGCATTCGACAACAATAACACTGATAGAGAACCTGTACACCCTACCAATAAAAACTGATCTTGAGAAAAATGCCTAACTAACCATGGAATGGAACAATTCCATGACTAATAAATTAATCGAACCTGAAGCATTCAACAACAGTACCCCTGGTAGAGCACCTGTGCACCTAACCAGCAAAAACTGAACTTCAGCAATACACCTTACTAATCATGGAACGGAAAAAATGCAACACTACACAAGTGATCCAACTTCAAGGATTCAACAACGCTTCACTGGCAGAGAGCCTATGCACACTACAAATAAAACTCCTTCTTTAGAAGTACACTTTTTGACGATGAAAAGGAACAATTGCAACAACAGAGAATAGATCCATCCTGAAGCATTTGACAACAATATCCCCTGTAGAGAACCTGTGCACATGAACAATGAAAACTAACCTTCAGCAATATGCCTTACTGACCATCAAGATGAATAATGCAATACTACAGAAGCCATCCAATCTCGACCATTTGCCAACAATATTCCTGGTAGAGGACCTCTATACGCGCGCATTACTGATAAAAACTGATCTTCAGAGAAACGCCTTACTAACTATGGGAACAGAACAATTCCAACATTAAAGAATCGATCCAACCTGAAGAATTTGACAACTATATCCCTGGCAGAGAACCTATGTACACTATCTACAAAAACTGATTTTCAGCAATATGCCTTACTGACCATTTAACAGAACAAATGTGACACCACACAAGTGTTCATATCTGAAGCAATCTACAACATTTTGTGACTGGCAGCGAACCTCTCTCCTACCAATGGAATCCCATGTTCAGAAATACAATGTAATGACTGCTGAACAGAACAGCTGAAACATTAAAGACTCAATCCAACCTGAACCATTCAACAGCAATATCCCTTGTAGAGAACCTCTGCACTACTGATGAAAACGGAACTTCAGCAATACACCTCACTGACCATGGAATGAAACAGATGCGACACTAAACACGTGATCCAATCTGAAGCTTTTGACAACATTAACACTGGTAGAGAACCGGTACACACTACTGATAAAAACTGATCTGCAGAAAATGTCCAACTTACCATGAAATGGAACAATTTCATGACCAAAGAATCGATCTAACTAGAAGCATTTGACAACATTAGCCCTAGTAGAGTGAATGTGCACACAACCAGCAAAAACTGAACTTCAGCAATACACCTTACTGACCATGGAACGGAAGAAATGCAACACTACACATGTGATCCAGCTTCAAGGATTCAACAACGCTTTATTGGCAGAGAGCCTATGCACACTACCAATAAAATGCCATCTTTAGAAATATGCTTTATTGACCATGAAAAGGAACAATTGCAACACCAAAGAATAGATCCATCCTGAAGCATTTGTCAACAATATCCCCTGTAGAGAACCTGTGGACATTAACAATGAAAATTAACCTTCAGCAATATGCCTTACTGACCATCAAGATGAATAATGCAATACTACAGAAGTTATCCAATCTCGACCATTTGCCAACAGTATTCCTGGTAGAGGACCTCTATACGCACTACTGATAAAAACTGATCTTCAGAGAAACGCCTTACTAACTATGGGAACAGAACAATTCCAACATTAAAGAATCGATCCAACCTGAAGAATTTGACAACTATATCCCTGGCAGAGAACCTATGTACACTATCTACAAAAACTGATTTTCAGCAATATGCCTTACTGACTATTTAACAGAACAAATGTGACACCACACAAGTGATCATATCTGAAGCAATCTACAACATTGTAACCACTACCAATAAAATCTCATGTTCAGAAATATGCCATAATGACCACAGAATGGAACAACTGCAGCACTAACAACTCGATCGAACATGAAGCACAGTAACCCTGGTAGACAACCTGTGGACTCTTCAGCAATATCCCTTCGTGACCTTGGAATGGAACAAATATAACACTACACAAGCGATCCAACCTGAAGCAATCTACAACATTTTGTGCCTGGCAGCGATTCTGTCTCCACTACCAATGGAATCCCATGTTCAGAAATACAACGTAATGACCACTGAACAGAACAGCTGAAACAATAAAGACTCAATCCAACATGAATCATTCAACAGCAATATCCCTTGTAGAGAACCTCTACCGATAAAAATGGAACTTCAGCAATACACCTTACCGACCATGGAAAGTAACAGATGTGACACTAAACACAAGATCCAATCTGAAGCATTCGACAACAGTAACACTGGTAGAGAACCAGTACACACTACTGATAAAAACTGATCTTGAGAAAATGACTAACTGACCATGAAATGGAACAATTCCATGACTAAAGAATCGATCTAACTATCAGCATTTGACAACAATAGCCCTGGTAGAGCAAATGTGCACACAACCAGCAAAAACTGAACTTCAGCAATACACCCTATTGACCATGGAATCAAAGAAATGCAACACTACACATGTGATCCAGCTTCAAGGATTCAAGAACTTTTTCACTGGCAGAGAGCCTATTTAACCATTTAACAGAACAAATGTGACCTTGGAATGGAACAAATGTAACACTACACAAGCGATCCAACCTGAAGCAATCGATAACATTGTGAATGGTAATGAACCTGTCTCCACTGCCAATAGAATCCCATGTTCAGAAATACAACATAATGACCACGGAACTTAACAGCTGAAAATCCTTATATAAATGTTCTTTTATTTAAGCAGACACCTATCAAACACAAAGTTGCGTATAACAGATGTTGTGATCTTGCATGTGCTATCAGGTGTACAGATTTCAAGCTCAGATTGTTTGACAGTTAACTACAATGACCATTTTCCACTAGGTCACATTATATCACAAATTCAACTAGCATTGATTTCATAACTGAAACGATCTTGCTTCAGTCAGATTGAAAAATGTAGTTACAGTGATGAGTATCCTAATGTTAAAGTGGCAGCTCTGAATATCTTGTAAATTAAATAGTTCATGAATGAGTATGGGTGACTATATCTGGATCAGATTTAGCATATAGTTATCATGTTCTCAATTAAAATTCTTACATTTCAAGGTATGATGTAACACTGACTTAAGTGAAGTACATTTATTCAGTAATGCAAATAAGTTTGTTTACTTCAGGTTGAGGTGGATTACAGTTACAAGGCCCATGTTTTTTGTTGTTGTTAGTAAAATCATTAATGCTTTATAAATGAAGATTGTATCTTACAAATAAGAGTAGATAATAGAAATGATGACTATAATACATTTAGATTTTTCCCCATTTTCCCCAAATCACTGTTTACACACACACACATATATATATATATATATATATATATATATATATATATATATATATATATATATATATATATATATATATATATATATATATATATATATATACATACACACACAATTCACCAGAAAATTGATTATAATGACCCTCAGTTTTTTGTATGCACGTCTTTCATGTTCTATTAATTAACAAGTTAGATCAGTATTTTCAAACTTTGTACAAAATGAAAATAAAACTTAACTATTGAGCAAAAGGCAGGGGCAAAATGGATGCCCAGATTTTAAAATATTTAAAATTGCTGTATTCTATTTACAGCTGATGTCCTGAAAGTAAGATGACATTATTATTATGTAAGCAGTGATAATTGCAGAGTGGCACCAATGATGTCACACTCAAAAACAATAACTCAACCTTCTTTACTGAAACTCCGTAGTTTTTTCTTTTCAGAGGAGGCAGTTGATAATGAAAGTCATAATTAAACTACTATTTATGTTTAATAAACCAAATGACTCATTGGAATGTATTTTAATAAGATACTTTCAATGGTATATTACTATAAACTTTACTTCCTATAAAATTTGATAAAACTTGCCTTAAAGCTTGTAAGGATCAATTTGGACACAGAAATTCACAATACTGTATAGAATTGATAAACACCAATGAAACATATAGGATGTGGATAAATCACACTTGTGAATTTATGCCCACTGGAATAAGACCCAACATTAATCTGATAGCTGTGCATAAGTAATTAGGATTTGACTTTGTTCTCATTGCAAACAAGGCATCAGAAACTGGTCTCTGCTTTTTGCTCTAATACTATCATTTGTAACGGACAGTTGAGTGGCTCTACCTCTTCTTATGCTAATAAACTTTTAAAATCTTTTTCAGATGCCGACTCTAGAACTAGCAAGGCGTACAGAGACTGTGGTCAAAATTCCCCCCATTGCTGGACCGCCCTGACTCCCTGTCAGACCACTCCCATGTCTCAGAAGTGATTCTGGATTCTTGCATTGCCTCACCTAATCTTGCCTCGCTTCAGCCTAGCCTTGTTTTGCCTGGTAATAACCTCACTACTTTGTTTTGCCTTGTAATAACCTCACTACTAGCCTTGTTTTGCCTTGTAATAACCTCACTAGCCTTGTTTTGCCTTGTAATAACCTCACCTTGCTTAGCTTTGCCTAACATTGCCTAACCTAACCTTGCCTTGCTTTGCCTTAACTTGCTTCACCTTGCTTAGCTATGCCATGCTTAGCATTTCCTAACATTGCCTTGCCTTATTTTCCCTTGCTTCATTTTGACTCACCTCATTCTGCTTAGCTTCACATGCCTTGCTTAGTCTCACCTTGCCTCATTTAGCCTTGTGTAGCATAGCCTCGCATTGCCTTATTGGCCTTGCATTGTTTTGTATATTATCTAATTTTCCGTCGCCAAACCTTGCATTCCCGCACCTTGCGTTGTTTTAGCCTTGCCTTGCCTTATTTAACCTAGCTTTGTCTAGCTTCACCTTGCTTAGCCTCATTAGCCTCCCCTTGTTTTGTATCATTTTTACTCATTTTGCCACACCTGGCCTTGCCTAGCTGTGCTTTGCGTATTTTTATCATGCCTTGCTTATCCTTGCGTCACCAGCATTGCCTTGTACAGTGCCTTGCATAGCCTAGACTCACCTTGCATTGCGTAGCCTCAAATTGCATTGTTAGCCCCGCATTGTCTTGTATTGATAACTCGTTTTGCCTTCCATCACCTTGTGTAGTCTCACCTAGCATCCCTTTTCAAGCATGACCATGCTTATCATTGATTAACCGTACTTCACCTATTTGGTATCTTGCATGGCCTAGCCTTGCATTGCCCCACCTTGTGTTGTTTAACCTTGCGTTACCTTATTTAGCCTAGCTTCACCTTGCTTAGCATCATTAGCCTCCCCTTGTTTTGTAGAAGTTTTACTCATTTGCCTAACTGTGCTTTGTGTC
Organism: Margaritifera margaritifera; assembly: GCA_029931535.1. Classification (NCBI taxonomy): domain Eukaryota; kingdom Metazoa; phylum Mollusca; class Bivalvia; order Unionida; family Margaritiferidae; genus Margaritifera; species Margaritifera margaritifera. The sequence goes on from JAQPZY010000242.1 coordinate 68,582, forward strand.
TTTTTATCATGCCTTGCTTATCCTTGCGTCATGAGCATAGCCTCGCTTAGCCTAGCCTAGCCTTACATTGCATAGCCTCAAATTGCGTTGTTAGCCCCGCGTTATATTGTATTGTTATCTCATTTTGATTTGCGTCACCTTGCGTGGCCTCACCTTCCGTCCCTTTTCAAGCATTATCACGCTTAGCATTGATTAACCGTACTTCACTTAATTTGTATCTTATCAAATTTTCATGGAATAGCCTTGCATTCCCCCATCTTGCATTGTTTCTCCTTGCATTGCCTTATTTAGCCTAGCTTCACCTTGCTTAGCCTCCCCTTGTTTTGTATCATTTATACTCACTTGCCACACCTGGCCTTGCCTACCTGCGCTTTCCATTTTCCTGAGATATACTTCACATTGGGTTTGATGCATTGGTGGCCAAAATGTGTTTTATTGGGGTTGAGCATCTTCCCCATTGTTATAATATCCACTGCACATGAATAATTTATTTTTTCCATTTTTCTCAGATATACTTTACATTGGGTTTGATATGTGTTTACTCACATACAATATTTACATTTGGATTACATATGTGCCCTCATTTACATTGTTTACATTGAGGTTGACTTTGTGACCCATCTTATTTCGTTTTTACATTGGAGTTGACTGTGTGCCTCAACTTATTTTATTTTACATTGAGGTTCACAGTGCACCTCCATTTATTTTATTTTTATATTGTGGCTGAGTGTGTGTCCCCATTTCTTGGCCTTTATCCCAAGATTGATGGCATGCCACCACCTATATATTGCAGGTATTTGCTCCTTTTGCATTGAACACTTGGAGCCATTATTTCTCCTATTGTTTCTATGTATACCCCTTACAATGTAAGTTGACATCTATAGATTCATAAGTGATCTATACCACAATAAACTGGTGATGCATTGGTGGCCAAAATGTGTTTTATTGTGGTTAAGCATTCTCCTGAATTGTTATAATATCCACTGTACATGAATAATTTATTTTTTTCCATTTTCCTCATATACTTTACAGTGGATTTCTATGTATACTCCTTACAAGGTAAGCTAGATTCATAACTCGTCTATTCCACAATAAACTGCTGATACATTGGTAGCCAAAACGTGTTACAATATCCACTGCACATGAATAATTTATTTTTTCCATTTTCCTCAGATATACTTTACATTGGGTTTGATATGTGTTTACCCACATACAATGTTTACATTTGGATTACATATGTGCCCTCATTTACATTGTTTACATTGAGGTTGACTTTGTGACCCATCTTATTTCATTTTACATTGGAGTTGACTGTGTGCCTCAACTTATTTTATTTTACATTGAGGTTCACAGTGCACCTCCATTTATTTTATTTTTACATTATGGCTGACTGTGTGTCACCATTTCATGGCCTTTATCCCAAGATTGATGGCATGCCACCACCTATATATTGCAGGTATTTGCTCCTTTTGCGTTGAACACCTAGAGCCATTATTTCTCCTATTGTTTCTATGTATACCCCTTACAATGTAAGTTGACATTTATAGATTCATAACTGATCTATACCACAATAAACTGGTGATGATGCATTGGTGGCCAAAACGTGTTATAATATCCACTACACATGAATAATTTATTTTTTCCATTTTCCTCAGATATATCTTACATTGGGTTTGATATTTGTTTACTAACATGCAATGTTTACATTTGCATTACATATGTGCCCTCATTTACATTGTTTACATTGGGGTCAAATTTGTGACCTATCTTACTTTGTTTTACACTGGGGTTGACAGTGCACCTCCATTTATTTTGTTTTTATATTGTGGCTAACTGTGAGTCCCCATTTAACGGCCTTTATCCCAAGATTGATGGCATGCCACCACCTTTATATTGCAGGTATCTGCTCCTTCTGTGTTGAACACCTAGAGCCATTATTTCTCCCATTGTTTCTATGTATACTCCTTACAAGGTAAGTTGACACCTATATATTCATAAGTGATCGATACCACAATAAACTGGTGATGCATTGGTGGCCAAAATGTGTTGTAATATCCACTGCACATGAATAATTTATTTTTTCCATTTTCCTCAAATATATCTTACATTGGGTTCGATATGTGTTTAACCACATAAAATGTTTACATTTGGATTACATATGTGCCCTCATTTACATTGTTTACATTGGGGTTGACTTTTTGACCTATCATAGTTTGTTTTACATTGGAGATTGTGTGCTTCAACTTATTTTATTTTATTTTACATTGGGGTTGACAGTGCACCTCCATTTATTTTTTACATTGTGGCTGACTGTGTGATCCCATTTAATAGTTTCTATCTATACTCCTTACAAGGTAAGTTAACACCTATAGATTCCTAAGTGATCTATACCACAATAAACTGGTGATGCATTGGTGGCCAAAATGTGTTGTAATATCCACTGCACATGAATAATTTATATTTTCCTTTTCCTCAGATACAGATATACTTTACATTGTGTTTGATATGTGTTTACCCACATACAATGTTGACATCTGGATTGCATATATGCCCTCATATCCTGTACATTATTTACACTGGGGTTGACTTTGTGACCCATCTTATTTTGTTTTACATTGGAGTTGACTGTGTGCCCCAATTTATTTTGTTTTACACTGGGGTTGACAGTGCACTTCCATTAATTTTGTTTTTACAATGTGGCTGACTGTGTTTCGCTTAACAGCCTTTATCCCAAGATTGATGGCATGCCACCACCTATATATTGCAGGTATCTGCACCTTCTGCGTTGAACACCTAGAGCCATTATTTCTCCCATTGTTTCTATGTATACACATTACAAGTAAGTTAACATCTATAGATTCATAAGTGCTCTATACCACAATAAACTGGTGATGCATTGATGGCCAAAATGTATTTTATTGCGGTTAAACATTTTCCCGAATTGTTATAATATCCACTGCACATGAATAATTTATTTTTTCCATTTTCCTCAGATATATCTTATATTAGTTTGATATGTGTTTACCCACATACAATGTTTACATTTGGATTACATATGTGCCCTCATTTACATTGTTTACATTGGGGTTGACTTTGTGACCCATCTTATTTTGTTTTACATTGGAGTTGACTGTGTGCCCCAACTTAATTGGTTTTACACTGGGGTTGACAGTTCACCTCCATTTATATTGAGCCATTATTTCTCCCATTGTTTCTATGTATACTCCTTACAAGGTAAGTTAACACTCCTAGATTCATAATTGAGTTATACCACGATAAACAGGTGATCCATTGGTAGCCTAAAGGTTTATTATGCACTGCACCTGAATAATTTGATTTATCTATTTTTTTTCCATTTTCCTTAGATATACTTTACATTGTGTTTGATATGTGTTTACCCACCTGCATTCTTTACAGTGGGATTGAATGTGTGCACCTATCTATGTTGTTTACATTGGGGTGGACTGTGTTTTGTTTTACATTCATAATATGGCTGAATGTGTGCACCTATCTACATTGTTTACATTGGGGTTGACTCTCTGCTCTGTCTTACTTTGCTTTACATTTTTTTGTTCGCAATATGGCTGAATGTGTGCTCCTACTCAACATTCTTTATATTAAGATTGATGGTGTGCCCCCATCTACATATTGCTGGCATCTGCATTTAACACCTTGAGCCATTATTTCTCCCATTTCTATGTATACCTCTTACACCAGGTATGTGCAACTTCTTCCAGAGTGCTGGCCAGATGAGCGATTTTCAAAGCCTCACCCTATGATGTAAATAAGCTGATGAAAACTGGATCACGGAGCATTGGTTAAACATGCCTGTCTACACTGTAAGCTAACACTTATAGATTCATATTGACATATACCACAATAAATGGGTGGTACATTGATGGTCTAAAGGTGTTTTATTGTGGCTTACTGTCATCCCTATTGTGATAATATGCACTGCATCTGATTAAATTTTACCTATATTTTCTTCCATAACATCTTAACTAAGGACTTTTTGTGCCTGCTTCTTGTTTTCTCTTGTTGAAGCACCAGGAAATATAGCATCACTGAATATAGCAGTTCTGCATTTATTAAACTATGCCTTTCCCAAATGAGTTAGATCTGCGAAACGTTCCATTTGACACATGGGATACAATGTTTTATATGTTTCTTGAAATCCAAGGGCAGATTTTGCATCACCGTCTGTAGACACATACTTAACTAGAACTTCGTGAAGCACAAACTGTGTCCCAATTTCACGTCCCATTTCAAACTTAGAGTGAGCTGCTGCATATGGAATATTCACAGTACAATCTGCATGACCATTAGGGAATGCAACATTATATCCTTTTTGTCTGAGCCAAGCTCCTTCCCAACACAATTTGCTCTCACACACAGCAGCAATGATATACTTATGATCAGTCATTTTCTTACAAGCGATTCCAACAGTTTGTGAAGAGGCTTGTTCTGGTTTCTATGCACTAACTACACAAATAGAGTTGTAGCATGCATCAAATGCAATGTTGATAGGGGAAGGGTCTGTGCTGCCACGATCTTTAGTCCTGTCACGTGCTAGTTTACGTTTTTTCGCCATGTCCTTCTTATTTAGCTCAGTTGTAACTTTTGCTACTCTATTTGCAGTCCTTTGCATGCCGCTTCAAGCTGGAGGAGAAATATCTATGGCTGTAAGCAAGAGTCTGGCCTTGTATTTCCCATTGGTGTCTCTTGAAGTCCCACATGGAATCCCAAGTTGACTGCAGCAGCACTGGAACCTGGTTTGATGGATGGAACCCCATTGTACAGCGTGAATTAAGTTGAGTTGAAGCCCACAATTCACACATGTTAAGATCATCTGCAGCCCAAACCCCACTTACCTTTTTTGTGTATGTATGCCTCCATTAGTGGACAATCTGTAGCTGCCTCATGATGTAGTTTTGTCATCTGATTGATCATTTCACCACTTTTGTGTTGTTTAATAGTCTCATTCCCTGTAAAATGAAAAAGCAACCTTTTTCATGTCAGTTTTAAAAACTGCATACAGGAAATAGCATACAAACAATTACATCTAAATGTTAAGCTAAGGACATCTGTGTCAGAATTATCTGGATCAGGATTGGCAGTTTTCAGATTGCTGTCTGGTTTTGGATGTCTTGTCCGAATACTTCCAAGAGGTCAGTGGGACGATGCCATTAACTGTGCATGATTCGTTTTAGGGGCTTGGTCTTTGGAAATCTTCATACCTTTGTTATTTGGGACATGGTCCTTCTTGAAGCATGTAGGTTTTGAATTATTTTTCACTTTTCATGGTAACAGATCAAAAATGTATGTGCTTGTGAAGAGCTTCAGACCTCATTTTTATAAGCCTCGGGACAAGCTTATATGTGTTGGCGCAATTTTTGTAATTAATTTTGAAAGTCTTTAATCTCTACATTTAATTATCAATGATACAGATCAATGAGACCAATAATCTGCATCATGAGGGGTCCTAAGTAGCAGGGGGGTGGCCAAGATTCCAGTTTTTAAATTACACTTGATTGGCCACAAATTCGTGCAGATACAGTACAAAAGCCTGTGCACTCTGTGTGGAATCTAAATTAATGAAAATTTTATTGATTACCATTTTTGAATGTTATCAAAAGGCATGGCAACTAGGCTTGGTTTCATTTTTGAGATTGTGTCAAATATATAACTTGGTTATTTGGGATGAAAGTCTTTCATGGTTTTCTTTCCATAGCAATTTGAAATACTGTGCTCTTGTGTAGGTAGCCAACATTGGGTAAGATGAAATTTGGATCTGTGACTGAAGAATTTATGGACTGATTATATTGAAAATTTCCTGTATTATTTCTCATTGGCATTGTATTGTTATGGCATGGCATCAGTGTAACTGTATGCATTTCATGCCTCTGACAGATGCAAGGCTTATTGACAGTTAAATTGCCATATTATTAACAATACTTGACATAACTACATGAAACTTGGCACATTTATTCCTTATAGCACTGAAAATACACTGAAAAATTGTCAACTTCAAATTTTGATTTTAAATATATTTTTATTAATTTAAAAGAAATAAAAAATGTCTAAATTCCTGTATTTTAAGATGTGGACCTAGTTTTGGTATGTGTTGATAGAAAATAATCAGTGATGTGGTTTTATTGTATTAAAACACCAGTTTTCCTGTTGCAAAAGTTAGCATGGAGGGATGTTTTCAAATCTTACATTGAAACTTGATGAAAATTTTTTTCCTGACTCCAAATGGGCAATGCCGCATTTGGACTGGTGGCCAAAGAACAAATGGGAGATATGGCTTACTTTCAATACAAATATCCCAATACACAACAATGGAAAAAGAAACACATACACAGAATTGCTTGTATTGTTTTTATTAAGAATATAGCTATAACCCAATCTCTCGAATGCAGTCATCTTTGCCATAATAGCTTATGTATCAATATGTTTCATTTATGTTTGGAAAGCCTTCAGGCAAATTGTTCTCAAAAATCTTGTCTTAGTGAAAACCAAATGTTTTGCTCATGGTAAGATTGCATGCTTGAATTTAGAATGTACCAGTAATGAAGAATTCAGAAACTTATTTATCTTACTTGTATGGTAATCTTTTTTTATTTGTACTTTTATGCATGTATATTTAAAACACCCAAAATATTTTGGTCCCTCCATGGATCTCATCAGGCGGTGGTAGCAAATTTCTCAATATGTGACACGTACTACAGATTTCCCCACTATTCTTTGGTTGTTGTTTTTGTACCTGCTTCTTGTTTTCTCTTGTTGAAGCACCAGGAAATACATAGTAGATTTGCATTTATTAAACTGCGCCTTTCCCAAATGAGTCAGATCTGCTAAACATTCCATTTGCCACATGGGATACAATGTTTTATATGCTTCTTGAAATCCAAGGGCAGATTTTGCATCACTGTATGTAGACACAAACTTAACTAGTGCTTCCTAAAGCACAAACTGTGTCCCAATTTCACATCCCATTTCAAACTCAGTGAGGTGCTGCATATGGAATATTCAGAGTACAATCTGCATGACCATTAGGGATTGCAACATTATATCCTTTTTGTCTGAGCCAAGCTCCAGTCCAACACAATTTGTTTTCACACACAGTGACAAGGATATACTTATGATCAGTCATTTTCTTACAAGCTATTCCGACAGCTTGTGAAGAGGCTTGTCCTGGTTTCTGTGCACTAACTATACAAATAGAGTTGTAGCATGATTCAAATGCATGTTTGATAGGGGAAGGGTCTGTGCTGCCATGATCTTTAAGTCCTGTCACGTGCCAGTTTACGTTTTTTCACCATCTCCTTCTTATTTAGATCAGTTGTAACTTTTGCTACTCTATTTGCAGTCATTTGCATGTCGCTTCAAGGCTGAGGAGGAATATCTATGGCTGTAAGCAAGAGTCTGGCCCTATGTATTTCCCATTGGTGTATCTTGAAGTCCCACCGTGGAATCCCAAGTTGACTGCAGTAGCAACTGCAGCCTGGTTTGATGGATGGAACCCCATTGTACAGCGTGAATTTAGGTGAGATGAAGCCGCAATTCACACATTTTAAGATCATCTGCCCAGCCCTAGCCCCCCACTTACCTTCTTGGTGTATCTATACCTCCATTAGTGGACAATCTGTAGCTGCCTCATGATGTAGTTTTGTCATCTGATTGATCATTTCCACCACTTTTGTGTTGTTTTAATAGACGCATTCCCTGTAAATGAGAAAGCAACTGTTTCATACATGGAACTTGGCACATTTATTCCTTATAGCACTGAAAATACACTGAAAAATTGTCAACTTCAAATTTTGATTTTAAATATATTTTTATTAATTTAAAAGAAATATAAAATGTCTAAATTCCTGTATTTTAAAATGTGGACCTAGTTTTGGTATGTGTTGATAGCAAATAATCAGTGATGTGGTGTTATTGTATTAAAACACCAGTTTCCTGTTGCAAAAGTTAGCATGGAGGGATGTTTTCAAAATGTTCCATTGAAACTTGATGAAAAAAATTCCTGGCTCCAAATGGGCAACGCCGAATTTGGACTGGTGGCCAAAGAACAAATGGGAGATATGGCTTACTTTCATACAAAGATCCCAATACACAACATGGAAAAGAAACATGTACACAGAATTGCTTGTATTATTTTTTATTAAGATTATAGCTATACCCCAATCTCTGGAATGCAGTCATCTTTGCCATAAGAGCTTATGTATCAATATGTTTCATTTATTATTCGGAAAGCCACCTGGGAAATTTTTAAATCATCTGCCAGCCCAAGCTTCACATAACTTCTTGGTATATATACCTCCTTTAGTGAGGAGTCATTCTTTATTTTGAGATGCATTTTATTGTTGCTGAGAAAGCAGTGTGGTGGAAGTGCACATGAAAATTAAGTGTGAAATATGGTCAAAAACTCTGTTTTGATTGACCAGAAAATGGAATCATGACCCCAGTAGGCTTTGATGTGCTGTTATTCTTAACTATACTGGGCAACAACTGACAAGTCTTGGTGTGTGTAATGGACGATAATGGCACTGTCACCCCTAGGAATCCTTGTGTGATTGGAACATTGGTCTGAGTTCAGCTTGAAGAAATGCATGTAGGTAATATATAATAAAACTAATGCTGTTCTGACCCCAGTTTAAACTGGTGCCAGAGACTGGTGCTACGTTTTCAAAGTAGATGGATGCTGATTGTTAGGCTGATTTTGAAATATGGTATTTGATGTGAGAAAATCTGAGCTGGAAGCGGCTGCAGCCTGTGTGGAGATGGATGTTGCAGTTGTAACATTTGCACAGTGTACAGCCTATTATAATCAAAATGTTTTTGTGTAGAGTTCATTATTACTGTAATTGACATTGTACTGGAAATATTTTGCTAATTTTTTCAACAATTTTGGAAAAGGCTGAAAGGTTTCTGCTGCATATTCAGTTGCCATTTAAAATACACAGTACAATGCTTTGTTTATGATGGCATCAATGAGAATTTGAAGGTTGCAGATATAGCCGTGTTGTTCCTGTAAGTATATAAGGAATCATTTCATAACATGCCCTATAAGATGTTTAAAATATTGAATATTGTTAATGTTATTTTTTTTTCTTTCTCATCTATATTTGTTTTTTTAAGAACACTTCAAGGCAGGTTCCACCCACTCCTACTTCGCTTGTTTTCAAAAACTCACAGATGTAAAGCCTTAAAATTAAATAGAACATTATCGTTTATTTGAAATCAGTTAGAAGTTTTCCATTACTTTAGATTGGGGATCATCTCAAAATGCCCTAACTCTCTCTCTCTCTTAGACACACACACTCTTCATAACTTCACACAACACAGGATTAAGTCAAGTTAATCACTATATTTACATAATAACAAATTAATGTAAAGAAATAAATTTGATAAGCTATTAGGTTCATGTCTTCAGTTATTAGATTCAGATCCATATAAACCATGAGCCATTTTACCTTCGACTCTAATGTCTCCACTATGCACTACAAGTTCTGAAAAGTTTACTACGTGACTTAAACTTTAGAAACTATATTTGTGTTTGCAAAACATGTATGCCATCCACTGATGAAAGTTATAAAAATTACTAAATGACAATGAAGTGTGATTGAATCAGGTACTATGTATATAAACAAGTCAAACCGAACTTCACTTGCCTACGTCAGTCATTGAGGGCATATTGAATTGGTCAGTCCATACGTACATCCACACTTCTTTAAGTCTGTCAGTCTTGAGAAGATTTTTGGCAACATTGGGCAAGAACCATTCAACGTATACAAATGAATTTTTGCTAGCATTTTTTGTATGCATACACAGATGAACCTGATTATATTTTCTGGTCCTGGTTATTTACAGCAATCTTTTATCATTTTTTTTTTTACACAGTTTAAAACTGTTTGGAATGGGTAATTTTTCAAAAAAATAACACATTGTTAGCATGAACCACTTAAGGCAGAAATATGAAATTTAATAGTCTATTCATATTGTAGATGACCTGTTTAAATTTTCTGAAAATTCTATAAATTTGTTTATTTAATTATTCTATTTTGTACATATTTTTTTAACTTTTTGGACTTCTACTTTTGAATGAAAACCTTGTTAGACGATTAAGCAAATACCACTTGAGGTCGACAAAAGTAAGTAAATGTCTCACTTTTTCACATGTTTATCTCAATAAAGCCGAGACAATAAATATATAAATAAGTAAGTGAAAAGTAGCAATGTACTCTTCCTGCAGCATCAAACTCAAGGCATAGAAGTTCTGTGGAAAAGATAATCATTTCAAGTTTCTATTTTGAACAGCATTTAAACACCCCAAAATGTGCACATTCTTTCTGTTGAAGGAATAATTACTTGGATGTCATTCAAGAATGCATTTTTTCTTTTTCTTTTTGTGTTTTTTGTTAACATTATCTTTGTAAACCAGTGCACTTAAAGGAAAAACTGCACGTTAAGATCAAATGCATAGTAAGGCTCTGCCAAAATAAAGAAATAGTCAATAGCTACTGTTTTAAGATGTCTGAATGACCTGATTGAAAAAATATACAATTTAAATATAACATTCAAATCTGGTCAGTAAATACATCAAGCAAATGAATAACTAGTTAGAAAAAGGGAAGAACAAAAGTCTCAGCAGACAGCTACAAACTTGAAATAGAGGTCTGAATAAAATTTAATTTAAGCTTTAAATATCATTAAAGTGTTTAAACAAAATTTTGCATCTGATCTGTTTCGCTTGGCTGATAATTTCCACTGCTATTCGAGTGATAACCAGCTGTTTGATAATGAGTATTACCAGAATTTTGTGTTCTTGAAGTGAAAGGCATCTGCGTAAATTTGGACATTTGTTATTTTAATGTTCGGTTGAAATTATTTAAACTGAATTTTGGTACCACTGTGCACCCTATGGTCAAATTTTACCTGATATATACAGAGACATCTTATAATTTGCTATAATAATAGTTTGCTCAGGTTTACATAGATGCAGCAATGTTTCTTATTCACAATATTTGTAGTCTTGAGGAATCATTGTACAAATATGCAATTTCATAACAAACCAGTGAGAATAGTATATTAGTCTCTCTATTGAATCATTGTGTTGAAATTAAATTTTGTGCAATATCCAATTAGAACTAAATACTGTACAGATGTTGTGGATAATACAAACCAGCATTTTTTTAAACTTTTCATTTAAATATTCTTCAATAACACAGATGTCCCTTTTATATAATTTTCTTGTTTTAACTGACACATATATTTTTATCTGCGGACCATGGAGTCAGCAGAAAAGAATTCTTATTATTAGCCACTATTAAAGCATTTATTAATTGCAGTTTCTTGAGAATACGACTGTCTGATTATGGTGATAACGATTATGATAATGATGATAATCATTTACAGTAAGGACTGTTTTGAATTTTTTTCTTTGTTTGATTTATTAAAGACAACTGCTATTACCATAAGAAGTGGAAATGTTGTCATCATCACATGTAAACACACAGAAAAAAGGGTTTTATGTAATGAACGGAAAGGAACTTAGTCTATTGATTTAGATTTTTCTGCATCTTAATTTATATCTTTACTAACATAAATATGTTCTATATCACATTGGATGGAATACCTCTCTGAATATCAGCACTTCCTGACACTGAAATACCGTATATAAAAGAGTAATTTTTATTCATTGATTTATTTACAGAATTTCATTAAATTGGTGATTTAATGTCTCATTTGTTTATATTTTTCGGGCTAATCAACAAGGTAAAATGTATCAGTTACATATTAATGTTTACATGTTATTATTTTACAGAGAACATTTATAAATATCTTTAAAAATAGCTTTGTTAGAAAAAGACCCATTATATGGTATATATTGGAATATCAGTGAGCATCTCAAAATAACCTGCTCTCTGACTTTCGCTCTCCACAGTTATACTTACAAAACAACTTTACACTTACGCCTGCCTGGGACTGGCCATAAAGTTACGTAAAAATGTAAGGGAAAATTATGAAAAAACGTACATAATTCTCAATTGTGAAACACCCATAATCAAATACAAAAGTTGTATATAAAAGCTTAAGAAAATCTTGGGCATACGTTGTTTTGTTAAACAATGCCTAGGTGCATATTATATTTACCTTAAAGTCTACATTAATACAAGTCCTTTTACACTTGAGCTAACATTCTATTGAAACTTTTAAATACACTTTAGAAGATAACATTTCCTATTGGTCGAAGCTAAAAAAAACATTGATTGATTTGTCTTTAACGCAATATTCGGCACATAGTTGGTCATACATGTACAGCCATATATATACCTAAGAGAACCACTGACCTACAGTAAGCTACTGGTTGAGGCTTGAACCTGTGCCAGCACTGGTGAGAGTTATCTGTAATGGTGAGCTAGGGACAGTGCCATAAATTGAAAACAATACCAGTTGCATCATGCAAAGTAATTCACAATAAACAAATATTCACTAATGACAATTACATATGCATCAAGATTCTTAATTTGTACACTTAATTAAGTATGCATCAATAAACTGTTTTGGTGCTGTACTTTGTTACATTAGGTATACATGTTCTTTTTTATTTTCAGGCAAGATCTTCAGTGAATTCATAGCCGGAAAAGGTTCAAGAAAAAATGTGGAAGGAAATTCTAGTGCCAAAAATGAACATAAAAATCAGAGGCAATTAGAAAGGAAAATATAAGCTGAACTGAAAATAAGTTAAAATGTATAAGAAACTGAAAATAAATTATATAAAGACGAATAAAGGTCCACTTTTTATCTCAAATGAAGTACTGTTTTTCGTTGATATTTTTAATGAAATTCAGTGATATTTTAATCAGAAGATTCACTGAAAGTTTCAGAAATGTTGGCAATATATTGCTGAAATTTGTGTGAAATACCAAAATCTTGGCAAAATAAAGACATTTTCAGCGACATTTCAGACTCAAATTCTGCCGAATTTTTTCACTCTTTAAGTATCAGTCACATTTTCACTAGGGGTTAGAAATAATTCAATTCCTTTTACATGTTTTTATTCACTACATTTTAAGATTGCTCATAGATAATTTGCTACTTGTCCTTGAGCAGCAACACTCCAAGGTTTTATAAACTTTGAAACTGACAAATGAGAAATGCAATTTTATTTCCCCTGTAAGGTGCCTTGGAATCATAGGCGATTGAATTGGCCATATGATGAGTGCCTTACCATCATTCCTAGCAAGAATAATTTAGAAAGTGAATTAACCATATATACGAATTTCAGTGATGGTGACAGAGTGGATGTAAACAAAGATGTCCCCTTTCAAGAAATTTCGTGGAATAATTGGGAAAAAAAAACATTATAGATATCAATATGTTTGCCTCTAGGGACTGAATCATCCACATTCACAAATATAGTGTCCTATTAGACCCAGATCCAAATGTTTTTTGCTGATCGATGCCTCTTCTCAAAGACATGGCCTGGCCTAAATTTTATATATGTTTCCACCATTCAGTCTGTTGGGACATGTTATTCAAAAGATCAGTAGATATGACAGTACAGAATATGATTCTTGTTGCACCAATGTGGACAATACAACCACAGTTTTCACTGTCTGTTGGGCAAATTGCAATAGCACTTGTACATTCTTCTCCAGATTTACAGCCAGATGACCTTACCTCAATACCCACTACAAACAACACTCACTGCTGTAAAGGCATATCGGGACAAGCCTGCCCAGTGTCATCCTTGAATCATGGAGAGGATCCACTAAGGACAAACAATATTGGACACATCTCCAAAAAAAGGTTGGTTGCAAATTATTCAATTAGGGAAAACAAACTGATCCCCTTAATCACACCTGTAAATAATCAGGAGATGGTGCTGGCTTTAAAAAAGTTGTCGCCAAAAAAATCGACAAATCTCAATAAATTTTGTCTCCAATTTTCAAAAAGTGTCGCCAGGCAAGGCGT
>JAQPZY010001563.1:1837500-1940000 GCA_029931535.1 Margaritifera margaritifera
ATCAGAAGAGACTTTACAAATGTTCTGACTTTAAAATCTCCACCAGTAATACAAACACCCAACAAGTCAAAATAAGAAATGTAGTCCACAAACGTTGTGCCTAGTCCTCATAGGGAATGAAATGTTGTTGTGATTATGAAGCGGAAAAAAAAACACGGTAATTACAGATGATTCAAATGTGCAACAAAAACAAAAGGACTCATATTAACCAAGCTTTACTCTTGTATCCGCATGTGTTCACTCTCGCTTCTCTCCAGTGTGAGAATGCACACCGGTGGCAGAGAAAGTACAAATAAAACACAGTTAAGGTAGTATCTGAATAAAAATATCCTTTAATAAAGTTGGATCTCGACATTTAGAAGAGAGGGGCTTGTGAATAGTTTCCTTATATCATTTGCACAAGAATGGATAATCCATCCTGTGTGTTTCCTAAAGAAATGTGAAAAATATGATGCGTACAGAAAGTTTGACATACAGTAATCTGGATCAAAGATCAAAAGAAAGAGTTAAAGAAACAAAATATTGTGAGGAAACGTTTTAGATGTCACAAGCGTGGTGACATGAGGCGAGTAATTGATTACGTAGTTCATCTACCTCTCTCACAAACTGTTCCGTCAGCTGTATCTCCAATACAGCTCCCGGTAAATAGCTCAGTAACTCCACTTTTACTTCGGGCATAGACGCATTCTTTGACACCCGCCGCTATCTTCTTGCTGATATTCTGGTTAACTATCACAAAATGCATTTATAGACAAAAATGATCGTGCGACAATTTCTTCCACATTTCTTCCCATAGACGAAACAATTTGTTGAACTTTTGTTCCCCCTCAATAATAGCACCAATGGTCACGTCATAATCTTTGGGTCTACGTTCCACATGATTACATCGTGGCTGTATGATTTCAACTAAATCTAACCCGTGACATTGAGCTTCATCGAAATCTAATCATAATTACAATAGTCATAATATCAAGATTTTGTAAATTATTTGCTACAATTTTAAAGCCTTTCTGAAGGTTTATGCATTATAGTTGTCGAATTGACTCTTTAGGCCTGGTTGCTTTAAGTTGTGTATAGAGCAAAGTATAACAATAAATACCTGTTGGAGAAGTAAGCAGCTTTGACAAACAAACACAATGCGACTATGTTGTTTAGAACGCTTGTTAACAAACTGTGTGCATGTAATGTATACAAAAATCCGGACAGAACTTTGAGCTGAAGTTTGAAATGGCGCAGCTTCAAATTCACGTTATCTTTTGTAATTAATTTAATCAAAACGCCCTGTAGAGGTCCATACAAACATGGAACTCAACAATTCTAGGCCATTTGTTATACTTCTTATTTTTGAAAAGAATTAAGCTCGAAACGTTGAGTACTTTGTCCATAAGATATGCTGTGTACGATTAACATGAGTAGGAATCTTGAAATTGTGAAGCGATATAAAAGGCAGAAAATGTTCTCCGAAAATGCAGGTTCACAAGCAAATGTTTGTCTTGGGTTAACATCTCCCTTGTCGCTTTGCGACCCTGAAGTTTGCCCTCGCTCGTGGCGAATGTTTTCTCTAATAGACCATTTTAACTTATTAATATCCATTCTACCATAGGCTATGGAACATAATGTACATTTGTTTCATTCAGATACAACCTGGCCTATAGCTAAGACTATATAGCAACGAATCTTACCTTTTTCATATAATGATATTGAGGTTTCTCCTCCACATGGATTGAGTATATAATTCGTGCAATGGATTGCACACGAATTTGCACGAACAAGATGACTTGCATCGTTGAGGCAGAGACACCCCTTGTCCTTGACAAACAACAATACATTTTTATAATGTATTTTCTATGATATTGGAAAGGAACAGTAGTGTTATACTTTGACTTAAGTATAGTCTGTGTTAAGTGAATATGAGGTATATATATATATATATATATATATATATATATATATCAGTACAAATAAAAAATATTTAAAAAACAAAATGTTCGTTTATTACACATATTTATGGTCTCATAGTGAATTCTGAATTCCACAAGTTTTCTTTGTTTCTGTTTCTATGGCGCTTGAACTTTCTGTTGTAGAATTTAACTCATATTACATTACTATTATCGAGTGTTTTGCAGTTAGAAACTGTAATAGTCTACATCACCACTATAATCCCCACCACTTAACCCCTCCCCCAATCAGCTATATTCCAATGTCAGAAATGAAAATTCCAAAAACCATGCACTTATACGAATTTTTCCGATGAAATGTCTTAGTCCCGGTTTGTAAGAATGAGATGCTATACATTACGCTTTGTTGAAATATGGATTGATAGGTTAACACATATCAATATCAATAAATGCATAAATAAACAAATACATAATGTTACGTGTAATAAGACTAGAGCGACTAGGAAATAGGGGCTAATGTGACAGCGACATACTTCTAATCCTGATTTATACCTTTAATCCCAGGTAATAATGACCTTCACAAAACTTCAAGCAGTTCCACATGATATCAGTGTTGAAAATTGTTTCGTTTTTGGGGCTTCTATCATATTTCATGCAGTCTGAAAGCATGAAAAATATATGTTAGTTTTATGCATACAATGTGTCACAAAACTGTGTGTATCCTGTGAGTGTATTATTTTTAACCTTGGCGGTTTAGAAATACTGATTTATGTTCACTTACCGCCGGCAATGTGGAACCCGTTTTACCTCGAGTTATTTGGCCATAGATGTACCGCGATTAGTATGTATAACCAAATTTATCATTGTATCGTCACAATACGGATGAGTCTTGTTAGGAAAGAATCCACTTTATTTAAATTTTGAGGTATGTGAAAATGAAAACTGTAGTCTTTCTTCGTATCTGTTCCATGTGATGAAATTGTTTAATATACTGAGCGTTTCGGAATTTATGCTAAATTTTCTATAAGTCAAATCCATGTCACAGTAACGCCATGCTATCAGATATAATCTAGTATGTTGCAGGTTAGATATTTTTATAGCTGAACAGACAAGTTGAATTTAGTTATATGCTGTATGCATTAATGATGATGAGTGTTCGAGTTTTTATAATCCAGTGCGATTATTCTCGTCAGAGACATATTCATGCACGAACGTGGTTACTGTAATAAAAAAAGATGTACAGTTATTTTTATGAAATAATTTAATTCGTGATGAAGTTAACTCATGTGTGCGCATGTGTAATGTAAATCGTTGTATTCGCACTTGAACATGTCTCATGTATTACATGGCTCAGTCATGGTATTTTAGCTGTGAATGTCATTATATGTGTCACAATCAATCAAATACAGCATTATACTTTTTGATGAACATTGATTATAAATACATACATTAATCATACTTGTTGACAATTCCATACATCAATCATACTTGTTGATAATTCCATATATCAATCACGTATGTTGATAAATTCCATACATTGATCTTACTTGCTGCTAGATCCATATATCTGTCATATATGTTCTTAGGTTCCATTCACTGGTCATATCCGTTGACATACGAGATAAATTGTGATTTGTTGTTGCTGTTACATGCTTTGATCGTGTCCATTTAGGAACGATATCATTTTGTTATATTCATTTTTGTGAATAGGGTGTCAAATAGATTCATCAATAATTTGCATTATAAATAAACATCTTATTCGCGTAATTGTGTTAAGTGTTGTTCGCTAGATCCAATCCCACCCGGTTTCATCCGGTTACACAATGCTTAACATGAAAGTAAGAACTCAGTCTCAAAATGAAATGTTGTCATCTTCCTTGCTTAACATGAGTACATAAAAACAAGAACTCAGACTCAAAGTGAAATGTTGTCATCTTCCTTAAGAATGAAAGATAAAAGTAGAATCATAAAATAAACCATAATAAAACTGATCAGACCTTTCTTATTTACTTTGCATATTTGCACCATGCTACCTTATGAAAAAGAATTTCTATGAAGTTTGTCATTTTCTATTATTTCTAAAATCTTTCGTTTTATATTAAGACTTTGTATGACCAGGTCAAATTGTTTCAAACCACATTGAGCTTGGATTGATCTCAGACTCAATTTCAAACATTTCTGTATATAATAATATAAATAAATAGAATAATAATAATACTAATAAAATACATTTTAAATCAATAGAAAATAATCCAAGCTTTATAAGAGTTCAGTAGTATCTTAAATCCTATCTACATTGAAACAAGCATAATGATAATACTACCAGCAAACATCAATTATCATTTTTTTTTTTTTGGTTCAGTTCAATATGTGTTCTTCGATGACAGCGACTTTAATTGCAAACAAGCAATATACATGGCTAATAGTACAAAGCATCTAATTTTTACAAAATGGCTCTGACAAGTTCTTTACGAATATAGAACCTTTGTGTAAAACTCTTGCACGAAACAAGATTTAATATGTATGCATTAGAGAACTTAATACAATATGTTGATGTACCAAGGTTCGAATAGATGAACTTATATGCAGTATTGTTTACAATTGCTTCGCCTACCCCCCATCACATACTCTACCCGGTGAAATATTGACACCAGATATTAAATTCAATCTATACTAGCCATATGAAACGCGATAAGATTAATTCACATTAACATAAGTCATAACGAATAAGGGATGGTAAGATAACGAAGGTTATGTCGTCTTTGAAAGGAAAGTGTCTATGACTTTTATACTATTATTGAAAAGGGATGCTTGATTTCTCTTGGAATTAAAAAAAAAGTAGCATTATATCTCATAATTTTAACGTTGCCCAGTTCGCATTCATCCTATACAATGCCTGACTACCCGGTATATTTCTTGCCATGATACAAATGAGGATAAGTTGTTAAGGATGTATGTACGAGCATTATCTAAAATGTAGCGAGACCTCGAAGCTATACAATAATAATTGAGATGACTCGTTTGATAATTTTTCTTCAAGATCAACTGCCTTGGGTTGCACTGGCGACTCCAGTCTTTCTGGCTGTAAAGCAGTGCTTACCATTTACAAGAAAACCATAATCAATTCTCTTCATCTTGGTGGAGCCGAGGAGGGAAGGGGTGCATGCCTCGTTCTAACTATTGAATTAAGATGTAAAAAAGAAGCTTTCTTACCAGAGGAAAGAGATTATAATTTTGTGAATTCATATTAAGCGTATGAGCACGATGCCTAACCATCCTCCTTCCCGCCCGAAAAAAATGTCACTCGTAGGCTCGAAAAAACTTAGTAATGATATGTCATTCTAAAGATTTCACTACGTATAAAATCTGTTGTACTCGATGGAATGGGCCTTCTGTGCATACCGTGTCCGACGCTGCATCTGATACATGCTAGCTTAAGGCGGTGGAACAACATTAGTAACTTGTGGTGGTAATCTTTTATTGGCTTTCTGCCAGATTCAAATACTAATCTAGAGATTGACAAACAGTATGAATTATAAGACCTTACTAATCACGAACTTCTTGTAAATGTAGATATACTTAAAAAGTTGTGTTAATAAATGTATGAAATGTATAATTGTTGCAAATGCTCTTTACTCGTTACTAATGAACGCGGCAATGATAGTTCCAAGCGCTCTCTTTATTACGACGTCATAAACTATTTAAAAATTTTAATAAATTAATCAAAATGAAGCTATTAAATTGACATATCTCATTAAACACTTAAAGATCCTGATACTTTTGCGTAAATGTTCCATAATAAGGGTATTAGAGAAGTGCAACACTCGTTTAACCCAGCATATTTTACGCTCTTTCTCTCGTCTTTTTACTTGCCTCGTACACTTATAAAAGATCAAAGATATCGATAGCAGTGGAATATATGTTTAAGTTCTTCCTTACCGGGCTGTTTGAGGAAAGGACTAAATTCAACAGTGGCGGCAACCCAAGCTTGTTCGGTGTCATTTAGGAGAGTCATCAGGATGCCATCAGAGTTTTCGCCCTTTACATCGAAAAGCTCCTTCCCCATTTGTTCACAATGTGCATGAGATTCTTCCCATGTGTTAATAGCATCCCTTTCGAATGTAACCGTGGCGGCTGAAACTAGATACTACTCTGTATAAAACATAGTTATACTATTGTCATCTGTTAATTTATAAACTTCTAACACGTAACATCACGGATAGCCATAACGCAATAGTGTATAAATTTCCACCAGTACATTCCGTATTTAACGGCCGTAAATTTTTTCGTTCGACCAAAAGTGCGGTACATTCGCAGCAGTATTAGAATTTTGTTTTAATCATGCCAGAAAAGTTTGGATTAATTATTCGAATAGTTACTCTATTTTTCTGTAACAATCACCAACTGTTGCATAAAACTTTCAATTACACTTGATTTGTTTCAAAAGATTAAAAAGTTAGCAATAGTCACTGGCGTAATACCCTTTTACATAAAAATAATATTTATAAATTGGAAATGCACTATATCATCTTTGCATACAATATGCATCTATATTAATAGTGACGAACTTTATTCGAAGAAATTGAACTGTTTTAAACAGGCTGAAGTTGTTAAATTAGGGAATTTCTCAGGAAAAATGCATTCATTTCTTATGATCAGAAATTAGCCTGAGGACTCTTACATCCTAAAATAAATCAACGGATTAAT
Source organism: Margaritifera margaritifera (assembly GCA_029931535.1). Taxonomy (NCBI): domain Eukaryota; kingdom Metazoa; phylum Mollusca; class Bivalvia; order Unionida; family Margaritiferidae; genus Margaritifera; species Margaritifera margaritifera. Next base: position 1,844,106 of record JAQPZY010001563.1, read on the forward strand.
TGGCTGCTCGTCTGTCTACAGCAAATTTATAGTGTTTCATTAACGTAACATCGGTATGTTAGTTCTTTTCTTACAGACATACATACAAACACACATTAAACGTATTTACTTGCTTCGAAAGAATGTTGTGCCGATATAGAGCTGGATGGGACAAATCACCAGAGCCTGATCTAAATTCCTCTAAGAAATATTCAAGCAGTCCATATGTATAGCCACTTAATGATTCGTCAATGTCATCTCATTCTATCAAAGGATAGCTTAATAGATGTGTAATTGAAACATTTCATATGACAAAATGCCGGCAACATACCTTCAACCAAGATCCAATAGATTCTGCAAAAGAGCTCTACATAAGACCATATGAAATACATTCCAGCAAGTAATGGTTCACTATGCTGTACTTATTTTTAATTGTTCATATGTAACAACGTGTAAAGTGGTCTCAGTGAAGTGTACATTAAACACCCAACATATCAACATAAAAGATTCCTATGCTAGTCAATAAATCGTGTACCTGACATGTAGTCAATACTGATGGAAAAAGTAATTACATCATATATGAGACACGCAATGTATCGAAATGTTTGTCAATACATTTCCAAAGTGCTTCCATATACCTTTTTAATACAAAATCGTTATATTGATAGGCATTAGCTCTAAAGGACCGCAGTGCGTCAGCTTGTTGAAGATAACAGTGCTTAACATCTGCTTCATGGGCAGATACTGTTTACGAATTAGTACGTTTATACATACGTTGATATCAATATCTCTCTTACATCCGCCCCGTTGAAACACTTCAGCTATGTTGGTTTAAATAACATGACAATTGATGTAGCTACTGATTTTCATAAGACGTTATCCAATTCATCTTTTGCTATTTGTTGTGCAGAAAGGTAATAAAAGACGATCAAATCATGTTCAATGCATGTACTCTCGTCTTTTATCTTTTTTTTTCGTTCTTTATTTCTTTCGTTTCATGTATGTATGTGTGTTTGTATGTATGTATGTGTATATATGTATGTATGCATGTATGTATGTATGTTATTTGTTGTGCAGAAATGTAGGAAATGGGGATCAAATCATGTATGTATATATCCATGCCCATTTACGTCACGTATGTATGTATCTGTATCAAAAGGGGTTCATGGTAATTACTTTACAATTACACCGAATGTGTTGTCTTTGCTCGATACCAATCTTTTACGAAAATTCTATCATACATTACTCAACATGTAGTTGTATTCTTATATACCAAGCAGCAAACTGTAAAACAATAGCCAAATAAAAGTGTGATATTCAATCTATATAACGCATTTTAAAAGAAATTTCAGCTTCGGTTTCACTAGCTGATAGTAACGAAATAATAGTCAGTGAATTATTTATAGAACATGGAATTGTGCACACATCCATTTTGCTAACCTGGTGATATATTCTCGATTTGCTGTTCTTTTTTTGGCACTTCCCCTTCTACTCTTCTGCTCATTCACACTTAAGGTTTATATAATCTATTCATTAGTTATTTGTAATAGCTTTGAATGCTTATCGTTAAAATAAATCTTTAATTTTCAATTTATTCATGAATGAACAAATCTAAAAAGTACGGGGAAACCCCAACCCGAGTCCATAGCATGTATGATCGGAGGTTATAATCACATACGATAGCCACTACTACTAATACTACTACTAATAATAAAAATAATAAATAAATACTACTTTTAATACCAGTATTATTAATAATATCAATAATGACTGATGGTTGCTTTGTCTTGATGAATAAGGATTAGGAGAAATGCTCGACAGCAAGGAAACGGTAGTCACATTGTGCAATATTTGCTGATGCAACATGTAACATAGACTTGCTTTCGTCCTTGCGGCAATATTTATTAAAAGCTATGTTTCCTTTCTTCTAGACACACTTCCCCTAACACCCACTTTCAATATTCCTCTATATCAATCAAATTGTAGTTATATCATGAAATATTCGCTTATTCAACATTTAAGATAGACTTTATTTCGTCCTTGAGGTAATATCTATTAATATCTACGGTTTTTTCTACTACAAAACTGTATCTAACACCCACTTTAACCAATCCTCTACCTCTTTCCTCACGATGGTGACTCACTTATCTGCATCGTACCTGGCCTGAAGAGATAACAGAGATAAAGAACTGAAAGAACTGGCAGCCAGTGTATATTTAACAACCTAAACAACCTAAACGAACCAGGTCAATGATGTCTAGGGAGGACATTGAAATTGTGTACTTGAAATGACTGCTGCCAAACGATATCTAGATGGGGATCTAGAGGTTACTTATGACGGAGCAAACGATATTTGAATTAAAGCTGAGAGGAACTGAGGATAAGCTGCGGATAGATGAGATGATACCCCCTAATAATGGAGACGGGATGGTAAGTCAGTCAATCAGTTACTCAATATATCAGTCAATCAATCAATTAATACAATTTGCGCATGATGGAAATTGACTATAAGCGGGCGTATAGCACATTATTTCTTCCATGGAATATATGATGTCCTCAGCTTGTCGGTACAGCCGGAAAACATACAAAGAATATTTTGCCAACAATGTGATGCCCTAGGGAACGCCAATTACTATTGGGGTAAAGTACCGAGTGATATCAGGATAAAGTGGGATATCGTCAAAGGAGATTAGTAATAGCACCAAATCCCCTGGCGTGTCGCCAGTCAAGGCAAAAATATGATGCCCTAGGGAACGCCAATTACTATTCGGAAAAGGTACCGATTTAGATAAGAATAAAGTTGGATATAGTCAAAGGGATTAGTAATAGCACCAAATCCCCTTGCGTGTCGCCAGTCAAGGCAAAAATGCAACAAAGATCGATCAACAAACGTTTATAGAACATCTGAGGAAGCTGATACGCATTTTATGGGTCATAAAGTAAATATTAGTACCACTAACTCCAATGTGAGGCTCTGAATATTAAGGTTGGCAAAAAAGCGAGCATATAGCTTTCATATAAGAAGCGTGTAATAGCTAATAATACCTATGATGTTTGCAGGGAGCCAACATTAAAAAAAAAATAAGGTTAAGATCAGAAACAAATACAGAACTATGAAAAATGAGCTTTGGACGAAACGAAACTGAGGCCACCCATATACACTAGTGAAGGTTTAATTGTCTAGAATACAGCGGGCATCGTGGATGGGACAATAAACAGTCGGAACACAAGGTTAGAGAGACTAACAATCTAATAACTATATGTCGTATACTATATCTCAGGTCTGATGCGAAAATCGGTATTTATCTCAGCTCGGATGAAGATGATTCATTAACGTCGAAGATATAGAAAGGTATGCGAAGGACAATTTGGAACAGTTCTGAGCCTTGTTTTGACGCAACGCTCGCACCTATTGAATCGTAAATACTAGCAGAGTAGGTACAAACAAAGAAAAGAAATCAGAAGAGCAAAAAAAGCAATTTAATGTTTAGATTGTGTGAGAAAGAGGACCATTTGGTATGATTGCAACTGGAAGGACTAGTGACTAAGAAAAAGATAAGAGACACAATATTCCAGAAAGTCAATCAGTCTCAGCATCTTTATAAAAATCGAATATCTCAAACCGTGGAGAAAAGAGAAGAAAGAGCTCTGCGACAGATCCAACATTAGAAATTGTATACCTAAAACTGGGATGAATATACGAAACACATATTTTGAAATGATCAAAATCTCCGGATTTATACAAGTGTCAAGAAACAAATTTTAAATGCATTATTAGACAAAATTAGATCAGATACAATGATAAAAATGCTACTTGGTGTACTATATATTGACTTCTATAAAAGATGGCTTACTTTACCAAACTTATTAGACATATATCATTTTATGCTCTTCCTGTGACCTATCTGAATAAGAGCAATTAAGAAAATGATTGCACTTGCCAAGAAAGCACCAGATACATTATTAGCTGCAAAAATAGGCCATACATGACAAACTCATTTCTAGGAAATAAATAGAACAGCATAGCAAAAAAGTAGAATCATCCAAGATAGCTATCTGCATCACTGGATATATTTTAAATAACACTTATTAGTTTGCTTTATCTCTTTTTTATCTAGTTTTTTGTTGATTACTAAATTTATTGTGTGATGGACAGACACTCATCAAGTTGCACTTGACATGTCAGATTTAGTTAATCGTACAACTGCATCAAAACAAAGTAGCCAGTACATATTTATTATATTTCAGATTCCTTATTTTCCCCGTTTGAGAGCAATATACTTGAAAGTTATTAAACTTGTTTTCTGTTGTGACAAACCTAATCCCAACTTGAAATCCAGTTATAATCTAATACATTTTTTATGTCATGTATTCATATTTCAGTTCAATCTGTAAAGTGTCTAAATTATTGATGCGAACGAAATCTGCTCATTAATAACACAACAGTGTAGATTATAATATATGGCAATGCTAGCGAAATTTTTTCAGCCCTTGCACTGATGAAGATGTTGTATGTCTCTTTCATTTTTTGTGTCCTCCATCTTTTCTAACCCTTTACCATGAAAAAGAAAGTATGTATGTAAAATATAACAATTGCCTCTAATATAAATGCAAAACCAAATTTAAGAAAAGAAAATTGTGTTACAGTAGATGATGCTCCCACTGTACGAGATATTAATTATTGCTCTATCTATTGCTAATTTTATGAAAAATGTTGTCTTTCCTACTGTTGATCTGCCTCAAAAAACTCCTACTCCACCTACTCAACCTCACCCACCTTCTCCAAGTAAATGATTTTGTTGACAATGTTATAATGGACTTAATACATATCACTAATCATTTGTTTCAGGTACCCAATTAAGCAGGACCAGTTTTACCCGGTGTTATTGGCAATGTGATAAGTTGGTTGTTTAAGAGTGCTGGAAATTTATTTCTTTCCTTACTGACCATGTGATGCACTTGATTGTGACATTAGTGGGTTTGATTATGATCAAAAGTGTAAACAAAACATCTTGTAGAATTAGTGGTTCTTAATTGCTTTCATGCTCCCACTGGCTCTGTCGTTGACACGTGCTTCACAGCTTCGACGTTAAAATGTAAACTGTATCAGCTTCCGCAACCACTAGTGTCAATATAAATTACTGATTATTTATTTATTGGTCTATACTGTTGTTTGAAACTTCTAAGGTTGACTTTTTCAGCACTTCCTGATTGTCGTGTAACATTTGTATCAAGTAGCGAATCGAGTTATGCACGTGTGCACAATCGCATGAGCAGATCTGATTGTAGTTTTATCATCATCATACTCCTTCTTTTCTGCATATTCTTACTCACTTTGTTTTCTGTTTTATGTTCTACAATTTTCTATCAAAGATTGTTGATCAATTTTGCAATGACGTGCTTCATTACATTTGTGTTGATGGTAGGGATTACTCTAAGATTCAACGAGTCACTGAATGTCTTTAAAGTGAGGTTGTAGCCAATGATAATACCCATGTTAATAATCATGCCACTCGGCGATATAATGGTACCGCCACCATTAACATCACAATACAGTTTCACTCTTGAATGTATTTTTGAAATCATACTGTAGTCTTTTTAGCATAATATTGCTGTCCTAAAATTAATAACTCCATTTAGTTTTAAACGTTGTTCGGTACAGTCGAAACACACTGTGTAATTGATATTTTGTTTTGTACCTGTAATTACAAAATACATTTCACACATGTCCTTATATTTTGATTATTTTTCCTATTCTGGCATCTATCAGATCGTTGCTATTTGGTAAGAGATGTATATGAAACCTATTTATTCGCCTTCATAAGAACACAGCAACCTTATTGAAGACCACCACCTTACAAAACCGTGGACTGATTTGTGATCCGTTACATGCTCTGCCTGTAATTTTGAACAATTGCTTTCAGAAAGGCGCGTGAATACATGCTATCATCTAAAATAGTTTTATTCTTACGCTTGAAGTATCTCCAGTCATGAAATCGTAATATGATAAAATTGCTGCAAATGAGATTTAACTGATTCATATAGCTTGACATCCATCATATTATGTGGGAGTATTTTTATAGTCTTAGAAGAAGGTTATATTATCTCTTTTACAGTTAGAAGAGCCGATGGGAGAGAAATCAAAAACATTTTATTTTGTGCTCTGCATTTGATACATTTGATCCAAAGATTTCACTTGATGACATAAGATAAGTAATTATTTTGAGAGAGAGAGAGAGAAACAGCACATAATCTTCAGAATGCCCGTTTGAAAATAAGACAGGCCCGAATATATTCTTAAAGAATATACTTCCACAACATTGGGGGTTTCATCAGCAATACCTATGCTAATGCTGGTTGCAATTAATTTATTCATTTCATGCAATTATTGCCCGTTCTCTGATTCCAGTGCACAAACAACGACGTAACAAGGTGAAATTCACACGTTTTGCAATGAGATAAAAATACCCAATTTTCATTTTATGTCTTACAATTACACAATCCACGGCATATATAACTTTAACTACTAAATGTGCATGCGTTGTGCCAAAATGTAAGTCATGCTTAAATTATTGACCATAAATTTGTAACAGTGGGCAACTGATGAGTAGCTGGGAAAACCATGTTTGTTTCTTGTCTTATATTTATTTTGTGTGCCGGGGGGGGGGGGGGGGGTGGGGGGGGAGGCAGTGGAGGGCAAATTCGACTATGCAAATATAAATTATTAAAAACGAGACATTTCAGTTGATGTGCACACTGCTCTTGAAGTCACATACCGAACTATGCACACGCAAAACAGTTCCATTCCAAGAGCTTTAAGTTGACTTTGTGGCGTCGCATGCACATGTAAATCAGAATTAAAATTGTTTTTTATGACTTCAAGCAAACTGTCCATAACTGTATGAATGGGATGAGCATTCCAAAATGTGAGAGTCTTGTTTGGTCATTTGGTACACAAAGTGGGGCAGTTAATAGACGTTCACCTAAAACATTATTATTTTGTTTCATTCTTTTGCGAGAAATCTAACAGATTGATTGTGGAGTTTGTCTCGTGCTGTTTTCTCTGCATTGTGAACAGGGTTTTTGATTTGGTTTAATTTTGTAATGGCCTTTACGTTTTTTTATGTTATGTTTAGTTATATTGTTTCGACTCTTGTATAACCTTTATTGCTGAATCCCTCAATTAAATATCCACATCAGATTTTCTGAACAGTCCTTCCACCATTAGTTAAATTTCCGAACATTTTAATAATAGAACAATTTCGATGGTGTTATCTTGCATATAAGTAACGCCAATTATAAACAATCATAAATCATCCACATAGGGTACAATACACATGTCATTGGTTTTTAACACTTGGAAATGTTAACATTGAGTAAGAAATCATTCAGTTTTGTTGTTACTTAATATGTTATCATTTGTATAAATCAGTTTTCCAATACATACGGCTGACAGACGTACTATACTTATTTGATGTGCATCTTTGCAACAATTCTGCACCAAGTATGCATGATTCTTTTAAGTGGTATTCTTTGTTTTTTTGTTGAAGTTTCACCATCCCAAAGAGGTGGATCTCAAAATAATGTAATGTTGACGTTATTCATGGAATAAATGCAAATTAATATGCATAATTGATCGCATATTTAAATGTGTGTTTATTTTGACGAGAACAACATGTAATAAGATAATGGTCTGTGATTATTTCCACGTATTGGCCTCCTGTCGTGCACACTCGAACTCAATGCGTGCTCCTCACAAAAAGGATTAATTTACAATAATGTCTGCCTTTTGATTCAGGTGAGATTTTTTTAACAAATGCATTTGCAAATTGATGCTGATTTTGTTGCTCTTCAACTTACATTGAAAGTGACCAATGGCTTATACAACACATACTTAATTACAAATTGAAAAATGTATTCCTTTTTAGAATCAGGAGGAAATGTGGACGCCCATGCGACCAGATAGTGTGAATTTGTCACCGCAAAAATGTCCTGTTTATCTTTTATCCCGTAGTATAACCTAGGAATGAGTTTCTCGGAAACGAAAACCGGTTTTATTGGTCAATAACAGCATCGGAAGAGATAAAGCTGGTCAGATTTGAAATTAATTGGAAAGAATCGTAGGTACGATATGAACATTCAAGGTTGTTACGGGAATTCCACCGCATATAATATGGAAAATGGAAAGATGGCCAAAATAATCTTGAAAGGTATCTGTCCTGATATGGTTACACATGGACACGGTAATGAGATTTAGAAAATGCGTGCCTACAACTTTGTTGACATTAACATAAGAAAGCCACATAGGTCTAAAATGTATAATTCAGTATCTTCAAAATAGTGAATGCAAAGAAATAGTTAAATAGCCAGATTTAAAGCCAATGGGAACTCGTTCTTTTGATATTTGCAAACCTTTATCAAAAAAAATTTAGGTTTGATTACGAATACCTTTCTCCAATGAAAATATGGGAGTATATCTTGAACTCGACAAACTTGGGATCAATCACAAGTATATCTAAATCACAAACTTGAGATCGATTACAATGAATTCTCATTAGATCAATTTTGAATCAGTTCCAAACATTTGTAATCAGGCAAACTTGGATGTATCGACAACATGTTTTGTCAAGAAATGTTGGGATCAGTCCCAAAGATATGTCAACATACAAACTTGAGATCGAGCACACGAATTTCTCACTACACAAAGTTGGGATGGGTCCACACACGGTCGGACGTGGGTCAAACATGGAATTGATCCCGAAATCTGTTTCGAGGCAAACTGAGGATTGATAAAAAAAATATATCTTCATAAAACTTGGGATTGATCCCAAAAAAGCTGTCAACTGAAATGTATCCCACAAATGACATTAGACAAACCTGGGAATGATCATAAAAATCGTAGATTAGCAAATTGGGATCGATTCCAAAATATTTCATTATGCAAAAGTGGAATCGATATCCAGAAAGTCACAGTTGTAGACAAACAAATATCCACCTTTATTTTATGCTAGGCAGTGAATTACTGGGTTTTTCGAGTGAAATAATTGTGACATTTCACTGCAGTAAAATAATATGATATTTTTTCACTGGCTGTCAATAGACATAGATAACATTATAAGTAATAAATTTCAATCCATTTATAAGACTCTTGCGTGGTGTAAAGGTTAAGATGTCTGCTTCTCATCTAGGCGAACCGGATTTAAATCCAGTAATAGGCCCATTTTTTTTTCATTTTCTGTGTATCTGCTGTTTTACCTTGAATTGGGAATGAGCATTATGTAACTACTGATATTTTATGTCCAAATATACACAAAAGAGAGCAGAACATAAACGGTAAACTGCTGACATTATCGCGCGTGATGTAGTAAGAAATCAGCTACTTGAGTGTTATACAAATTGCTAGACAATACGATTGAGAATAAAATAAAAATAAATATTTGCTTAAAACGAGTAAATAACGGATATATTTCGTCTCGTGGGTGAAAAACTTAAGTATTTTCACTCGTGGCTTCGCCATTAGTGAACATATTGAGTTTTTCACCTACTCGATGAAATATATCCGTTATTCACTCGTTTCAAACAAATATTCTCGATTTAATCTGGAAATGTATCATTTGTTTTATACCATATCAAGCAAAATGTGTCGTCCTATTTGCTACTAGGACAAACAAAGGGCAATGAAATACCGAGAATTGTATTTTTTTTAAAATTCAAGTAATGAGGTTAAAGATGATAAAGGAAATTGTATTTAAAGATGCAAGGGCAAATGAAAAATAGCTATTTGTTTGCCAAGAAAGATTTCTGGTTAGGTTATTTTAAGAACAAAATAATGAACGGTGTGTAATACGATATAAATCAATACATGAGTCAAGTAATTAATAGCTTTATGAACCGATATAGTTTCCATTACCATTAAGTTGAAATAATTATACTTTTTGCTGTTTTTACATCGTTTTGAATACTAAAAATGAAAATTTCACAATGAGAACATTAAAGCAAAAATTGCTACATATGTGTGAGGTGTTAGTGATATTGTCTGTCAACGGAACAAATTCAACCAATCATAATCATGATGTCATGAAATAGCCCCCAAACAAATAGCTAAATGGATAACTTTCTGATGATATATAATCATTAACCGGAAGTTTATTTATATTTTATATTTTCGTACAGGTTCTACTGGATGCTCACTCTGTACCAAGGAAGAAACCCTTGTCCATGTTCACAATTTCAAACCATGATTATTTTGGTAATACAAAGTCAGTGCAAACAAACTGTTGTTCCTTTTTCCTTGCATGAGATAATAGTTTTTTAAAGTCATGTTTGTTAGTCGTATTTCTCTTGATGTGAACTTAAAAAACAAACTTTCAAGTTTCTTAAATTCTTTATTTCCTCTTCATGTGCGCTTACAAATCAAACAAATATCCAGCCTCTTATATTCTTTAGAAAATAAAGATGAAAGTCAACCCCAGAAACTCCTATTAAATGCACAAGACAATACACTTATTTCCTGTTGTGTCAATTTTATTTCCATATTTGCTTCTATGATGCTTGTATAAAAAGAGTAAACATATCTCGTAGTTACGAAATGTATTGAGCACAAGATTATTCATGGATAATAAATTCGAATTGGTTTTAATTGTAAGAACTTTTTGGGAATTATTTCAGTTGTTTATATTCATTATTAATAGGGTAATACAGTTTATATTCCAAGATGGAAAATGTAAATGAAAATAATCATGTGTTTGAACAAAATCCCAAGACTATGGTTCCAAAGCGAGTTTCATAATTCCGCCGTAAGACTTTATTCGTGTGTCCATCTAGTGCGTCCGTCTGTCCATTTGCCCATGTTTTAGTTTACGCACAATAACTTTAGCTCGAGACCACGAACATTTACCAGACTTTGTGGATCGCTTGTGGTTGTGGTAAAAAGAAAAGTGTATATTTTAGGAACCTAACATCAATCTAATACGTTACTGTGACTCAAAGAAAAAATAGTCTTTGCACGAAATCTTAAATTGTTCACCAGACTTTGTTGTCTTGCTCTAGCAGTAACCCAGAACTATATTTTGGGGTCAACTGGTCAAAGGCCAAGGTCGCTGTGACTCAATAAAGGAAAAAAAAAGATTGTCGGGCAATAACTTTAGTTGCAGAGTACGCAAATTCACCAACCTCGCCGTTGTTTGCACCCGAGGTAAGACAGGATCCTATTGATTTGGGCAAAAAACTTAAAGTAAAAGACACTGTGGCTCAAAGAAAAAATGGTTTTTGCACAGTAACGTTATCTAGACTATGTGTCTCGGTCAAACTTTGCAGTTAAGTTAATGACTTTAAGTTAATTTTCTTTCTACATATAGTCTTGTTTGAGAGGATTCATCGTATAAGAGTTACTATTATGATGATCAAAACACTAGGTTTAAAATTAACACTCTAGTTACCGACAATATCTATTATCGTGACAAAAACACGAGGTTTGAAATAAACTCTCTAGTTACCTCCAATGTCTATTATCATGACCAAAACACGGGGTTTTAAAGTAACTCTCTAATTACCTCAAAGGATTGTTATCATGATCAAAACAATACGTTCCAAATTACATCTCTAGCTGCCTTTGGTGATTATTATCATGATCAAAACATGAGGTTTAAAATTACCTCTCTAGCTACCTCTAACAATTAGTGTAATGATCAAGACACGAGGTTTAACATTAACTCTCTACGCATATCCAATGATTATTATCATGATCCAGCCACGAGGTTTAAATTTAACTCTTTAGTTCCATCCAGTGACTATCATGATCAAACCAACGAAATTTAAATTAATTATACAGTCACCTCCAATTTTCCGGTAAACATTGTGAACGACACCATAATAAAAACATTTTGCGTTTATTCGATGCAAAGTTAGCGATTTAGCCAAACATATATCCTACTAGGACTCTACAATACAGGCATAGCACACTACTTTTGCACTGTACTGTTATGCCCCCGCTATGAAAATGGATGGGACATATAACATCAGGCTTGTCTTTCCGTTCAGTACATACGTACTCGATCCCCGAGACACTTGTGTTTGCTGCTACTTCCGTATCTTCCCATGAACAATCTACTGAGCATATTTTTCTGTCGCCTTGCAATGATACGTTTTCTCAGAGTTATGCCCCATACAACAAACAGTTATCATATTCGAAAAGTCATAGGAAAGAAAAAGTTAACTAATCACTACACACATCAAAATATGCGCTAATGACTATTGACTTGTACCAATTCACAACTTAAACGGAGTGCATCAAGCTGTATTGTAACAGTTAACTGCGTGCTCCCAACAACATAAATGGTTCTGTTCCAAAGTCATTTCAAATGGCTCATGTACATTTCAGTCATACAAAGCTGACATATGCATTACTGACTTTTAAGAAAATAAAGATAATGGCAGTGCCAGATTGTAAGCGTATTGATAATTTCATATCTGTGAAATGTCTCTAATACTTTGATAAAAGACCAAATGCGGCAATATACTGGAGTTAATTTTCATAGGTACAATGATCTGAGGGTGATAATAGTTAGCGGTATTGACTACATGGGCTACTGACAGAACAAATGTCTGGCAACAGTTTACAAATTGTTTGGAACTGTGGTTGATAGAGTCAGAGTTTGACTTTCAGATTATTTAGCAGATTTAATTCAACGTTGAATAGTTCACATTTCGCCTTTTTTATTTCGATTGACAAATTGATTCCAAAGTCACCGGGGAAACAAACGAATATTCGGATACCAAAGTTCTATCCGAATATTTGCGTCAAAGTTACTCTGATTAGAATAACTAATTTCGTTAACGCTCAATATACACTATACAGACATTACTGTCATAAGGTCAACATCTGCGTATCGTTCTGTCATCACCCTTTGATGCATTTGGTCTTGAGCTATGCCACTCTTGTATTGTTAAATGTATGCACTGTTTATAGAGATAATTATTTGTATTTATAGGTATTTTTTGCCCGCGACTTGTAAATAATGGTCCTGAAACTTAGCGGGCAATATGGCCATGTATGATGATATTTCTTGCTGGTAGAATTATGCCCTTTGCTGTTTTTGTCCATTTATTTTTGTTGTATGTACTTAAATACACCCATGCATTCTGCCAGTTATTTCTCTTTTCTACTTGCACCTCTCATTTTACTTTGTAGCAGTCTTGGTTTGCACAAATCTTCACAATGAATTTCTTTCTCTCTCTCTATCTCTCTCTCTCTGTTTCTCTCTCTCTGCCTCTGTCTCTCTCTCTCTCTCTCTCTCTCTCTCTCTGCGTAAAGGTCCAAACATCAAACGTTTCTGACATACTTTTCAACTGTCATCTTTAGATCTTTTATCCAAGACCATTACACCGGTATTTTCATGTATACTCCAGGTTTAGATGGATTTTACGACAGTTGTCCTTCTAGACATCCATTATAGCAGTATTTTTAGGGGTACTCCTATTGTAGATGGGTCGTACGCCAATTGTCCTGCTAGAGACCTATTATATCGTCATTTTTAGGTGTGCTTCTATTGTAGCTGGTATTCAGGTCAGAAGAAAAACCAAATATGCGTGAGCAAAATACATATTAATTAGCTATAATCATGATGATATTTAGAAGTTAGCGAGGAAAGGGAATGCTGATCAAGGAAGTGCAAGACGGATATAAAGAAACTGTAATAAAGAAAAGCACATGGATCAGACACCGGATAACTTACATGAACATTTATTAAAGCTCTTCATTGTCAAATATATGTGTAAGCAAAGTATGAACAAAACTGATACGCTTGTGCGGTCACACTATTACTTGAATTGGTAAGTGGCAACAAATGTTTTTGTGAAAATTCGATATTGACGCCGCTTGTTCTAGAAAGTAGCAATAAAACCGATGCCGCAAATCAAGTTTTGGAAAGACACAGCAATAAAGCAGACAAAAAGTATCTATTATACGAGGTATATTTCAACAAGTACCTGTTCATTTCAAATATTATTTGACCATAAAATTTCATCAAGTAAGATCTACAAGCTAAGCAATATATTGATCGATATAAAAGACCAGTATAGTTTACTAAAACACCAATTTCATTTTTGTTGCTGTTGTTGTCATAAGTATTACTTACGAAACAGAATTCCATACTAATTTACCTTGAGAGAAACGCGGACCTCATCAGATTATTTCATTTGATTATTTGTAAGTGATCATGTTCATGGAACCTCCTCTAGGGTTATGTTAATTGGTCTAATGAGAGTACATTTACTCTGTTTTCTTACTATAAGTTAGCATAAGTATTCAAGTATTATGTACAAAGGGAGACCAAAGAAGCGCAGATGGGAAGTCGTCGAAGAGCAAATGGGAAGGCACTATGACATGTTGCGTTCAGAATATGGGCGTTGGTAATAGCGCCATATCTATCAAAGTTAAGCCCTGCCTGATGCACTTTGACTTGTAAACGTTGCTAATTTAAACAAACGTCGGATTGAGACTACACTGATGTGTCGTCTGTCACTGGGAAAAATGACATGAAACATCTCTCTCACTATCTCTCTCTCTCTCTCTCTTTCTCTCTCTCTCTCTCTCTCTCTCTCTCTCTCTCTATGCATATGTTTGTGTATTAATAAATTACCTATGCATACTTACCTATTTAAAAGTCTGATTGTCTAATGGTAGTAAGACAACGACAGTTATTGTGTAATGCATAACATATGTGCCTTTGTGGCCAAGTGATCTAAAGCGATCGCCTTTACTGATAGCTGCCATCTTACCTCCGTCCACGCGCGTTCGAGTCTCGGGCACGGCCAATGTGCGTATGTGAGAAAGCTTGACAGTAGCTTTCCATGGGTAGGTGGTACTTCACAGAGCTTCACCTGGGTCTTCCACCACCAATGATACTGACCGCCATGTATAGCCTAGCATGTACTGAAAGATTGCGTTAAACCCACAACAACAACATAACATATGTGACGGAGCAAATATGACACTCATTTTGATTGCAATATTCACCAGAGGCAACGTCATCCAGATTGAAAAGACGGACTTCGATGAAGTGTGGTTGTTTTTCATTTAAACAGCACATATATATTCTCCTTTCACTTAGTTTGAGGGCACATTCTACCAGAACCGGTGTGTACGAAGTTGGTGATGGTCAAATTATATCAAAATAAGAACTTGCTAACCATATAGGCCTTATGGTATTTACACCGTAAATACGTTGAGTTTGTGTAATATATTTCAGGATTTTGAAGTCTGTTTATGGGCTTTTGACCGCTGGCTTCTGATCTTTTGCATCCCATAAACCTAAGCATAAATACTTCACATCCCGTAAACCAGATCTGATATTGTTTGGTAATATGTGCATTAGTGTGCATTTATCTCAGCTCAAATATAAAATATTTATTAGGATATAAAGCTTTTCCGTTCCACAAACCAATTTTTATATATCAAAGACTAAAATTTGCAAACAACACATTTTCCCCACGAATTTATCTGGAGCTATCTATTAGGTTAGTCAAATTAGGAAAATTAAAATATGGCAATATATCTTGAGAGGCTTAACATTTCACTGAGAGACAAAACAAATAATTGCAAATTTACTTTAAACCATATAGCGAAACGAAAAAGTGTATTTTAGTAAAACTTTGAGAGTTTAAATGATATCATCTGTCTTATGATAAGGGAGGTATCACAGGAATAAATTATATTTTATTTTATATCACTTTTGGGTTAATTGGTAGTTCAAAGAGTGATTCATTTCATTGTTAACTAATCTTTTGAATATACCATCTTATGGAGTGAACTTCCAACCCACGCTTTTTGAAAACACGATTTATTACTTAGATGTTTTTTAAACACGGCTAAAAACATGCCCTTAGACATATATAAAATAAATGCCCGTAAACATCTTCGCATATACAGGCTCATAACCATACATAAATATATATGCCCATAATACTCATTTTCATGCCCTAATATATATATATATATATATATATATATATATATATATATATATATGTATACAACTTTGTTGGACTGATGGCAGCAAAACATATATACCCGTTTTCTTTGTTTTCTTTCTTTTTTCTATTACTTTTCCTTGGTTTGTTTATTTACCCGTTATTAAAACATGTAGGAGTCAAGAATGTCTCTCGATTTTGTTTGCAGTGTTTGTTTTGTAGATGTAAATTGTTTCTCCCAATGACGGAGGAAAAATGTATTGGATTTGCGCCGTTATGATTATTTGTTTCATTATATATATATATATATATATATATATATATTCCATTGCCCCACAAATGTATACTACAGTAGCTGTTCTAAAGTCCTCTTACTTTCTATAAAATGATTTTACTGGAAAAAGAAGCTTAAGCAAAGTATTTGGCAGATGAGTTACCTCCCTTGATTGCTGAAAATAGTTGGCACATGTAGATATCTCCCTTGATCTGTGAAATATTTGGCATACAAGAGTTACCTCCCCTTGCTTGCGTACATGAGTTTCCTCCCTTGACTGCAAGTTTATTTTCAGTAACAGTACAATAGGCAAATTTTCCTAAACGTAATCTTGTCAACGTAAAATAGTATGTATATATATAAATGTATCGCCCCTATGTATAATAATTGTTCATCCTTTTCCATCCTTTCGTACAAAAAATATCATCATTTTCGGTATTTCAACACAGTTGCAACAGGACTCAAAAACTCATAAATCTTTGACTGCACGTGAATCCAGTTGATCCACAATGCAATAAGGAAACAAAGTGACTTACAAGGATTTAAAGGTAAAATATAATAATATTATAGGTAATCAGAACTAAAAGTGAAAAGGAAATGCCATTTCTACAGGAATTCTTCTCTACCGCAGCCGATAAAACAGAGCAAGGCACTTTTCTCGTGGCCAGTAGACGCCCGGGCGCGCAAGGAATCGACTTGTCGAACATCACGCCAGAAACGAGGTCATCATGCGGGGAAATCCTAAGCACTCTGGAAGCGAGATGACTAAATATGGAGGAAATACAAGCATTAGGCAATAGAGGTAAAGGAGTCCTAATTATTCATCTAAAGGGAGAGAAACCTCTACTGGAAAAAGAGGACATGAAATAAATGGACAAATGGTCTACGTTATAGACCCACCACCAATAAAGAGAGAGATAGTAGTGAAATACGTAGAAGTCTACATAACGGGAATCTCTATAAAGATCCCAATATAAGTTACCATCAGAAAAATGGAACAAAAATACCAACTTAAAGTGGAATCATTCTTCATGGCTACGTACAGAGGATACCGGAACATTCAAACAGGGGCAAGAGTAATACAAGTAACCAGAGACGATGCAAAGAAAATAACAACTTTCTTCTACACTCACAGATTCCTGGTCATGTCGTGGTACCGTGGATGTATATATGACAGGAAGTTCCAGAAATGTGGAAATAAAGGGCACGACATAAAGCACTGCAAACCAAAAGAAATTCCAGAAAACAGACTAACACCAAATATCACAGAAATGGAGACAGATCAACCGTCAGCACAACTACAAACTCACAAAAGTGAGCTTACACTATTACCTAGGCAGATAAAACAAGTACAGGGATCACAGAGAGTATCAATGGAAGAGACAAAATTGCCGGAACCGAAAAATAATGAAGAAGAAGACATAGCGCAGGTAGAAAATCCGTTACCAGAGGTATCCCAACCAATAAGAAAGGAATTACCACCCAGGGAGCCTGCCTGCAACGGAAAAAACAGGGTAAAATACAGCACAGGTAGAACAACGGAAAAAGACAAATACTCCCAAAAAATCAGGAAAAAACACGTTACCGGAGGCACCATAAATGAAAAGAACAGAATTGCCACCCAGGGAGCCTGCCGCAAAAGGAAAAAGAACGAACAATAAAAAGGAGCAGCAAACAACAACAGAAAGATTACTACCAAAGTGTTTTTCCAAGTGATACAGAAGAAGAGACAGAGGGGTATATAGATGAGGAAACCCCTTCCCCTGCGCAAGCCACGACCGCACGGGGAAAAAAAAGACTATTTCGCCACTCCAACAGAACAAAACAGAAACAATACATAAGAAATGAAATGATTAATAATAATATAAATCTAAAAACAATACGAAGGGAAAAATAAGGGAATATATATATGTCGCTTAAATAACATGATAGATTAACCATAACCATATCACTAAACAAATAACAAATCTCTAACCATGATAAACTAATATATCTTAACAACTTATACATATAACTAACAAAGGAGAGACAGAGAACAAGATGATAACTGGTAAGCTAGCATACATGCAAACATCTACAATAATTAAAATTGTAAAATAAAAATAACTCTGAAAATTTTTATCTTTTCAGCCAGGAAACTAGTAAAATATGGAACATAAACACTTAATAAAAGGAAAACTCCTTAAGGGAAGAGAGTACAAACCGGAAACCCTAAGCTCTAGAAAACTTGGAAAATAGGAATAAAACAGGAAGATGAACAGCTTTCCAACTTTTAATATAAAAATTTAAATAAGATAGCCTTTTTGGTATTTCAAAAATAGCGGGGCCATCTCCTAAGCTCTAACCAGCTATATATGCTGGGACGGACTAGGAGGTGTCCACAAATAAAAATTATCATCCATTTGGTTTTACAATGAAAATGTATGAAAAATTGAAGTCATATAGGTTTCGATTCGTGTTCAATAACAAATTGTGTTTGTTTTCGCTGAAGTTGTATGTAAAAGTGTACGACCTCCTTTTGAAAGTAAAGTAAATGATATAAAATATGTTCCTATAACTTAAGTTTGCTTGTGTGTCACTTATTGGATGCGATTATCGTATGTTTTCACTAATTACATACACAAAACCTTGTGTTTATATATGTTAGTGTTTCCTTTTTTTCTAGTCGTTCCTAGGCTTGCAATATGTGCCTATTACCCACCTATATGGCTATTAAGTACATTCAATTATCGGGCACCGGGTGGGCTGAGTGGAGGTGAGTGGTGGTTTTGGTGTTTGTGTGTGTGTGCGTGTGTGTGTTTCAAGGTCACTTGCACAACAATTGCAGTGACAGTTACATTTATAAATACATTTGGGTCACAATGTATGTTTGCCGTCATAATAGAAAGGCGAAAGGTGTATTATAAGGATATCGTTTGGGCTATGACCACTTTGTTAACGTCCAGAGAAGGTTAAGGCGATGATTGGACAACAAAGTGTTTCAATTTATACTTCCTTAAGTCAGTAAAAATGAAAC
Source organism: Margaritifera margaritifera (assembly GCA_029931535.1). Classification (NCBI taxonomy): domain Eukaryota; kingdom Metazoa; phylum Mollusca; class Bivalvia; order Unionida; family Margaritiferidae; genus Margaritifera; species Margaritifera margaritifera. Next base: position 1,863,344 of record JAQPZY010001563.1, read on the forward strand.
AAAAGCATACTGATAACAAGAGGTTATTTTTTAAAAACAAAGGTAATTCTACAAACGGTGGAGTATAGCGTTACAAGTATATTCTTCCTTCAAAAAGTTAAAATTGAGAAAGGTGTCCGATAGTTACTTTTCCTTCGATTGATACCAATTAATTAACTTTCTTTGTTTTATAATTTTGAACCTAACGTACAAATCATACAGGGAATGTAGGGGTTTCGTTCTGACTACTTTAGCTATAGGTGTCATGTTTAATTTAATTAAATGGCGAGTATTCGCTTTGTTTCCCCCATCGTCGATCCATACTCCTTTCAAGATCATTATCTAATCGACCCGTGAAATATATATTGAAAATCAGTTTTTAAAGTACATCGACATTTTCTGACGAGGCCAAGCAAGAAATGTGGACTAGTTAAAAACTGTATGTATGTCCCACTCTGTGATACCAATTCGAAAGCGTGGAGTAATGGGGGAAAAAAATTAACTACCCCCTGCACTGGTAATAATTAGACACGACGTCCACTTTTCCTGACCCAGTTTAGTGTCAGTCTTCCATTGTATAAGTCAACAACGATCTGTAATTTTCGTTTGGAAGTTTTGTGATGAAAACTAAGACGCAGATAAAATCAACAATCCAGAATGAACATACTTTGGTAAAGCTTCTTTAGTATTCTATTTCAGAACAACAATTTTAATATTTTATTTACAATCAGCAAGGCGCCTACATGACTACATTGACGTGCACTTTAGAAGACAGCATTTTCTATTGATATTTTTGAATTATCATGGTATATTTTTGTCTAACTGTGTTTTTAAATGCTTTTCCTCACAAACATGTAGCTTCGGCACGTGCGACTGCACCCAAGGCGTTTTATGCGATAAAGTTAATTTAGATGTAACAATGTGTCAATAACTAGGATTGAAGCGTTTACAGTTGCTAACCCTGGTAAAGGAGAAATATTAATACAAACTATGTCTAAATTTGACAATGATATACCTTATATATATATATATATATATATATATATATATATATATATATATATATATATATATATATATATACATACATACATACATACATACATACATATATACATACATACATACATACATGCATGCATACATACATACATACATACATATAAGTATGGTCACTGTGAATCGACTAAGGCAACACGTTTTGAGCGCGGAATACGAATATCAAATGCTACGAGAAATTTTGATATACTTGTAATGTTATAATTTTCTCCAGAGGATACAGACCGTGAAGCAACTTTGTGAAATAGCAGCGCAGTATTATATCAAGATTCATAAACGGGTAACCCACCGAGGTTCAGTCGAATACAACGCTACAAATGCCGTGCGTGTTTTGATACATTCTCGTCAATTGTGACGGTAAAACTGAACCACTAATATTTTATTTCGCCCAGAACGCTAGCGCCACAAATACGGTTGATGTGTTTCCTAAATCGCTCGAGGTTATATATAGAAAAATCGATCCGAAAACAGCTCTATTAGCCCCCAGATATGAGTATAGCCCGCGATGATACAAGTGAATTTCCGCGCCCGTTCATTGTTGGATATGTGATGGTGCTTTAGCTCAACCAACGAAAATGTTCATCGATCATTGTCACATTACTGGTATGCATTGTGGACCAGCACACAGATCATATAAACAACAGTTGCAAATTTGCCCAAGTAGAACAAATATCCCTGTGGTGCTTCATAACATGCATTAGTATGATTGTCACTTTAGAATGCAAGAAATTGCCGCAGCATTAAAGGCGCAAATAATCTTAATCATCAACCACAAGGAAAACTTCATGACGTTTACTCTGGATAAGCTGCAGATCAATGACTCGCTGCAGTTTTTGAATTCCAGTCTGGGCAAGCTAGTTAGCAACCATGCTGCATGATCAAACGATCAATTTAAAATCAACAGTCGATATGGCACTGCTAACCCTGACAAGTTAAAGTTGATAACTAGAAAATGAGTGTACACATACAGGTACATTAGCGGATGGGAAACGTTTGCCGAGACTCAGTTTCCACCGATCGAAGCATTTTATTCGTCGTTGTCTCACGAAGATATTTCCCAAAAGGACTATGAACACGCGAACAATGTTTGGTTCGCATTCAAATGTAATAACCTCTGCGACTATCACGATCAGTTTTTGGAACGGATGTGTTTTTGCCAGCGGACGTCTTTGAGAGGTTTCGTGATACAGCCATACGCATTCATAAACTAATTTTCATCACCTGGAATGGCCTGGAAGGCTGTTTTATCAATGGCAAAATTAGAACTGTAGCTTCTCACAGACATAGACATGCATCTGTTCATGGTACGTGAAATATGTAGTGGGATTTGTATAGCGAGTCATTGCTACGCAAAAGCCAACAACCAAAACGTGGACGAATATGACCCCGCTGTCCTAAACAGTTACATCATGCATATTTACGCCACAACCTATAAAAATGGATGATGATGCAGCCCATGCCTGTTGGCGGGTTTCAGTCTATCGATCCCGTGGAAGCAAACATAAACGAAAAAAATAAAAGCGACTTATATCAGGTACTTTTATGAACTCGACCTAAAGTATCCAGAAAAAGCTTCACAGCAGCAACAATGATTATCCGCTAGCACCGAAAGCACTGCCGGTTCCTTACGAGTGGTTGTCCAAGAATGAGTGTGATATTGTAGACAAATCCGTACACAAGTCTATAGAAAGTACAAATATAGTACCAAACGTAAGAACTAAGAACAACAACATAGTCCACATACGAAACCTCCACCTGTATCTGCGGTTTGGGAATCCCTTAAGTTAAGTCCATCGGGTATTTAGGTTTCGGTAGAGCGCTTGGATGGCTCCGTACATACAGATGAATACTTACTAAGAAAGACTTTTTAAGGCTTATGAACAATGCCGTGCTCGTGTAGAATCTTAAAAAAACAGATTCGCATTGACCTTGTTTGTGATAACAAACAAGAAAAGCTTCGAATGCTTATTTCTGTCTTCGCGTTTATGTCCCGGGAATGTCTTCGATGGTGGACTCATTGCGGTACACAGTAAAAACTTAAAACTGAAGCTAACAAGCTTATCTACTTTGGCGCATCAGTACTTGATTTATCCCAACTGCTCATGTACGAGTTTTACGACGGCAAGTTCAAACCGCGGTACGGTGACAAAATAAAGATGTTGTAAACGGACACGGATTCGTTGTTGATTCATATTATTCATAGTATTCACTGTTAAATAATGAACACAAAAAGGTTGCTGGTACGTTCAGAGATAGGTTTCCGGGCAAGCATATCGAGGAATACTTAGGACTGCTCCTTAAAATTTTCTCGATCATGGTTGGTGGCTCCAAAACGTCATAAGGTGTTTTTACGCTTGATTGTGCAAAAATGATCTTCGCCACGATATGTATGTGGAACGTCTTTGCGAGGGACGTCAGTTCACAAACGCGGCAATCTTATTCGGTGTCTGCACCATTGAATGGGCTTGTACGGTTGTAACAAGATGAGTTTTTCTCCGCTGGACCACAAGCGGTGGATTTGACCTGAGGGTGCTACTACTTACTCGTACGGGCACGTGCAGATCTCAAAATAAACCTAGGTGGTAGTTTCGTGTCCGCGGGAAAGATTTGCAATTCCTCTTGCACAATTGTTCTACTAGGAGACTTTACCTCCCATGGTTGAACTCATACCAAATAGTAACGCTTTAGTTGCCTTAGAATATCGATCCAGTCCGAGACTGTAAATACATGAACTGAGCATACCGGGTCAGTAGCACGACGTTGCCCGCCTTCTAACTCCCCCGTTGCATATTGATATCGAACAAAATGGTTTCCTCGTGGGTCTAACAATGGTAGTTGCGTAATCATTTTGGAAGTTGCGGTAACGGTCCTCTGTCGAACCACCTCTGCGGGTTTTACTCCAATTCTGCGTGTGATTTCATTATGATGTGCTTGATTGACTGAACGAAGATGTGTTACTCGGGTGCGCTAAGTGCGAGATCTCATTAATAATTCCTGGGCGTACTGATGTCCGAATAACCATTCCGCAAATGTACGGTTAAATCGTTCGATAGTTGCCTGGTCGCGATGTATGTTAACATGTCCAACACGAACCCGCACCATGTGTTTTGTTAACAACACAGCAACGGCTCCAGGAAATATTTTCCGGGGTCCGCCTTGCAACAGTCGTGTCCATTTTAGCGGTCTGTGTGTGTAAATACGTTTAAGCGCGTCGGGGACACGTGCTGAATGTTTAGATGTGAACTGTTCCTGATCTTTGAATCTGCTAGCAACATCTACGACGGTTAGAGCGTACTTGTATATGCGCAAACGACTTTGACGATTACGTACTAGGTCAGGCGGAGAAATAAAAGATCAGCTTGATGAACTTCGTTAGCTGTTTGGACATCAAACCATCCACGGAAATCAATTTTGGCAAGTGTAAGTAAATTTGCCGCAGTGCTTGTTTAGCTAACCAAGCTCGAACATCCCGTGGGTGATCTTTGCTGAGCTCACCAACATTTCAACGGCAGATTCACCTTTCCAATACATGTGGGGGTTGTCGTAGACTTTATCCATGTATTAATATATTTTACCTCCAATGAATGACTTTGTCCGAGTGTAGGATTCATTGCATTCAAGTCATGGATGAGATCTATACCCGCACGTTGACGCGCACATATATCGTTTGATGCTTTATAAGCAAGATCATGTTGGTAACATGCAGCATTACGAAAGAGGCAAAGCCCAGACTACCCATGACCGGTGACATGTTTCCAAACTTCCTTTGTGTGTTGATCATCGGTCCGGCCTGATCAGGGAAAACCCAACTGTTATTGAATATGATTATACAATGGCAAACATCGCAGATGCAAACATCGGCTCCATACTTTAAAGAACAAGCTCACCAGGACATCCTCACAAATCCTGTGTTTGTCGCTCTTAACAACCCCACCTCCCCACCCCCCCCCCAAACTGGCAGATCACCTGTTAAAAATAATATCAAAGACACATGATAAACACATGGACACTGAATGGTCTAAAATAGTGTTCAAAGAGATTGCTGAAGAAACAAAATGATCCTCACGACCTTTCGGATAGGCTGGAAACACTCGTGTGATCTGTTTGCGCGGGCAGCAACGCACTAGAAGTTATTAATGAAGCCTTATCGATGTGTCAGCCAATGACATCATGGGCCCGTGGATGTTTCGCGCGTTGATGCATAAACGTATTGAAGACATCGATGATGCATACGACGAACAAAGTTCACGCACCGATGATGAATTCTGAAACACTTCATGTTTTACGTGAAATCAATACTGAGTTGCAGCCTGTCGTTGTAAATACAACCCCGTGTGTTACCTCAATGATTACGATTTCATCAGTGGAACCAGAATTTAACCTGACTTTTCTACAGCGAATAATTCGTTTGTGTTTGCTTTGGACGATGGTGCCATCTGGAATAGTATTGAACTTTTCTCGGGCGCGTACAGCATGCAATCCATCGATACAGAGACCCGAGGAAGAATTGCATTGGTAACCGGGAAAGACTCAAAAATAACATGCGTGAACAGGAGCCCACACTCAGCTCTGCCATCTCGATCGAATCCGCGTCTTATGCGGTTTATATCATGTGGTCGTCAATAAGATCAATTTTAGGTTGGCCCGACGACATTTCAGAATGCAAATGAATCTTAATCGTCGGATATCATATCGCGCCTGACATTGTCAATGTTACCTCAATGATTCAAATTAATTTAACACATGCCGCTATCAATGGCAGTTATGAAAGCGAAACTTCCTCAAGCATAGCTGCCAAGGGTTACATACTGTTTGGGTTTTTCCCAACTGTGGAACCAAGTGATATGTTTACTACCGATTACTCCAGCGGCATCTGTGTATCTTCCTTACCACAACCATAGGTTAGCGCCACTTCCTTTTGCTTTTGTGGACCAGGATGGGCACATGCTATACCTCCGCGGGTAGACACTGACAATGCAAAAATACATTAGAGATCGACCTGGCATTTAAATATAATGACAGTCGTACATGGTCGTGTGATACACGTGCATGTTGTAAAAGCGAGAAAACCCGTTTACATGACATAATATGGAATTCACTTTGACAATATTGTTCGTGGATTGTTTACAGGCGCACCGAAGGTTCTTGTGGCCATGTCTTCGCGCGCTGCACCAATTGCTAAACAAGCTGCAATGCAAGTCGTTGATAGCACCAAAAATGTTGCTACATATCGGTTGAAGAATTGAGGATTGCAAACGGGTCAATCGATTTGAGCTCGACTACGACGATTAGTGGCTCAACACCGCGGGTAGAAGCAAAGTCAGTTACACTTCCATCAACATAAACGATGCCTGCGCCAGTTCGTAAAATCATCATTGAAGATACACAACAATGTCTGTCTGATATGGTGATTGCAAATCTGATAATGGAAAGTGGATTACCGTTCTGGACGCGTGAGGTGAAATCTGGACAGCCAAGCCGTTGCGCAAAAAGGTATTAAGCGAAAGCGGTAATGTAAAAAAGTGGTAAAATTCAAAGATACATCCGTAGTACTCGTACCCGGCTAGGGTCCCTGATTAATCAAAATATAATTACAAGGGTGCTGGACACGTCACTGCGTTTTGTTTTGCGTGTGAGGCTTTCTTAGAAACTGAGGGAAACCTTGCAAGACTACAATAATTACTATCCTGCCAATGCCTGAGATGGAGTTGATATTATGGCATTGGTCGACAGCGAACGTTATTCATTAACGGAAAGGAAATTGAATAAATTCTCGACAATGTTGACATTGCCGAGACGATTATCAGACCTACCAAATACAGCGACGATTATGCGAAATCCACCGCACCGTCTATGATGTTTTATAATAACTCAACCAATGCTGCAGATGATATACTATATTTAACAGTTGCTGTTTATTGTGATTATTTTGTACCGCACGCTGGTGCTCACACAGACGTAGTCTTTGACTCCACCAAAAATGACAACATTGGATTTACAGCTTTTTAAAGTCTCACTGAGGTTTTCGTGTGTCATTCCTCTTTCATATTCGGTTTTGCAGAGATGTCCACGATGCTATTTTTGGAGCCAGACACACAGTCACGTTGTTCATTAAGGGCACCTCCAACACTGCAATTTGGCGGCATAGAGATAATGCTGGCCAAGTTGTGTTATCAACATTAACATTGTGGATGCCTGTGCTAACCCCCTCATTGGCCACGGAATCATATTTATTGTCGTTTGTGCAGTCTGCAATCGCGTTAACACTGTCTCTCGCAAACACCACAGACTCACACACAACAATGAATACTCAAGGACAGTTTGCTAGGCAAAAAATTATACAACATGGCCTCTGCGCACCAAAACACGTATTTGTGGCGGTTCACAATGTGATTCGAGACAATGACCAAACGCGTAGTAAGATAACATTTGGCGACTTAGACGCTTTGTGGTTAGACGGCCATCAAGATCCTTCTGAAAAAAAAATTTGCTACACTTTGATGGTAATCAAGTCGCACGTGCATATAACAATCACTTATAGTACCTGGACTGGCATCAAAACGTTGACACACGTCTGCAGATGTCCCAGCACGGCTTCCGTACATTGTACCCGATTTATTACTTTTCATTGGAACACCTGAAGTTGTTCAAACAGCCTGTTGTCGACATGTACTTTCATGCACGTTAGGTTTGTACCCCACCGACGGTTACAAATACTTTGTTGTGATCCTCCCTGACAAGACTATATTGTTGGGGGGGGGGGCGAAGGTGGTCTAGTGAGTTACATTGTCGTGCTTGTGAAAAATGCATACATATTCTCAAAAAGCGAACCTGTTACATTTTCAAATAATACTGTTCTATCACGAAATTAAGGTTGGCATTGGCCCAAGGCAGTTAGTGAAGATAAAGAGCACAGTACAAAACGATTGCGGGGTCACATTGAGTCTTTCTTTGACCAAGTTAACTGAATCTTCCTCATGTGGTTGATCCAAACACAACTTAATCAGATAAAGTCATCCAAACAAAATAACACCTCGGTGATATTAAAATTATTAAAGTCAGAGATGACACAAATGCAAAAAATCAAAATGCTTATTAATATTAACTGACGGTACTCTACCCGACGCAGCGGTGGTGTTAATCTAAGCAGATTTGCCAACAAAGATGATTTGACTGAGTTTACCAGCCGGATGTTGTTGGTGTTGTCCTAGGCGAGATTATGATTTTTGAAGATCAAATTGGAAAACTTAGAACGTCTAACGTGGTCAGTTATGATGTTGTTGTCTGGCTGCGAGGCTCTTTCGGATGCTAACATTTTGTTCCACTTATCGACGAACATCTGCTTCAAACCGGTGTTACCAGACTCTTGTGTACACTGAACTATAATTTTGTTAAAGACCAAACTATAGATCAACCTTTAGGACCACCCTGATGTGCCAATATCAACTCAAAGCCAGCTTGGAATCATTGCATTAGCACTTTAAAATGCCTGATTGTTGACTGCACCACCATGCATAAAATAACACTTAGGAAGTGTTGAATTAACAATAAAGTAATATTCACCGCTGAATCCGCCGCGGTTAAATTCCCCAACGAATATGTTAAAACAACATTGACTCAACTAAGAAGAGGAATATCTCGACTGTTATTCAACAAGGATACAGGTGGTGCTGATCAAATAATCCCGCTACGTCTGCATTTGCGAATACGTGTTTATTCGGAACTTTTCGGAGCGGCAAAAAATAGTCTCCATACAATCAGTGTTTTATGTTATATCATGTTTTCATTTACCTCTCTGACATAAAATTCGCGATGTGCTAACGTAAACTGCTGGAAATCATAGTCAATGAGGTAATAGCATACTGATGATATTCAGGATATAACTTAAATGTATATTATCGCAATTTGCCGAGAGAATACATTGTGTTTGACATACCTTAGCAAAGGAACCCACGCACACGTTATACGTAATGAAATAATATGACTGATATTGTACCATATTTGTCTGCTTATTGCATGATCGTACACTGATAGTCATATGTAACCTGGTATTCAGCTATACAAATCGGGTAAACTTTTGTATCACTAAATGAAATCTCGGATCGATGAATCGATATACCTCTATCTATTGATCTATATATCTATCTAGTTATATATATATATATATATATATATATATATATATATATATATATATATATATGTTGTTATGTATGATGCTTATATAATATTATAGATATTTTAGGAAATTATAAATGTTTCTTGACTTTAATATTTGCTTAAATCTTAATGTTGTTTATGAGAAAAAACATGTTTAACTACTGTCCTTGAATTAGGTTGTTTACTTCCGATTTGAGCTAAAGGATTGTTTTGATAAACAAAATGTGTAAAAAGACATGTCCACACAAGTAAAATTCCATTAAGATAACACATATTCTAGAACATTCTGTCATGTGACCAATCTTTATATATACCATGTTTAGTGGACAGTTTTTTCAGTTTTGACATTACTATCAGTCTTGTAAAGAGCTATTACAGTTGTGGAAAGTCATTCCAAATTATAAGAGAGGAATTATTTAAAATATTTATTGGATTATAACAGTGCTCATAAGCTTTTGGATTTTGGATTTTTAATTAATGATTTTGGAATTTATGTGAACGTATTCAGAGATATTTTGGAGTACTTCATTTTGACATCAGCACATTAAAGACTACTAGTACATCAGGACTTTAAAGACCATTGGCACATCACAACATTCAAGGATACAGCCGTGAATTCGGAACATTTAGGACTTGTGATTAGAACACTAATTCTTATTGGATTATTTGGATATTAATACACATTACTCTAAGTGACTTTTTGATTTTTCATTTTAATTATCTTGAAATAAATTGCTTGTTGATTTTTACTTGATTTGTTGGTTTCACTTTCTTTCTGTTACATTTTTCTTAGACCATAGAGTCGTAACAGTGTATATATATATATATATATATATATATATATATATATATATATATATATATGTATATATATATATATATATATATATATATATGTATGTAATTTGGTGACCTGACTTTAAATGTCTGCCCCGACCGAAAAGTCACACACCCGAACGCCAACTGAGATTTTTTGACAGTGTCTAAAAGTAGCATGAATCCAGTTCTCAAAGCTTTTTCAGTGACGATCGTGAATGTGGGGATTTTTCCAGCATGAAATATTGTTTGCAACAGAAAATTTAGATAAGCATTAGCCTTGTTAACACTACCAGATTTCCGTAGATTTGAGTACCACGTCTTTTTGATATATTATCATTCAGGAAATGCATCCAGTGATTTACAAATATTTACAACAGCCTAGATAATACAATTAGCGCTGTCTCAATTTCCGCTCTTTTAACATAATGTCCAAAGTACAACAGTATTATTTCAAACAAAGAAACCACCCGATCTCCACTGTGACCCATAGTCCGTTACTGGAAGCACCAATAATATAGTACTTATTTTATTTTACTATAAAGATTTTATTGTTTATAACAAATATCTGGCAAGTCAGTCTAGGTGAAATAAGTATTTTTGACGTATTGTAGGCCTCCACGGGAGCCCCACCCCTCCCCCTTTCAATAGCCTTCTGGCACATAACTTATGATATTTAAATATTTATTTTAAAACTTACTAATTTGTCAGACCTTCCACCTAGTGGTCTAGTATGATATAGAGTGAGAGATAGACGGTCGGAGGACATTATTATATCCCTGCTGAATAATAAGTTGTTGTTTTTTTAACTACGTCTGATGATAACAATTTGTGAGTGAACCTGTTTAAGTCGCTTTCTGAAAGTAGTGCATAATCCATTTATCACCTGATTGGTGAAAATGTATTGCATATACTTTTTATATGACAAGATTATATAATAGAATCGCAAACAAGCCAATTGGTCCCAATTTAGATTGTCTCCATATTTTCCTTGCGTGCTATTCACAGAAACTTGTTTGCAATTGTATCAATACAAATGGTGAACTCCCCACTCCTACTACACATTTACTTCAGGATTACGTCATTAATGGTCATGCAGCAGTTAGGATGTATAAGGGTAAAAAACTAGAGTGTGAAGTATTTTCATGTACCCGTCATATACTTACCACACATGCATTTTGTTTTGGGTACCTGTTAGAAATCTTCAAACAATGTAAACTTCATGTTGTTTCTTTAACATTTATTCATAAGGCTTAAAATAAAGAAATTATATGTTTTCTGAATGATTTATTTTTCAACAATTTGGAAAGTTAATGTTTTTGAGCATTGTCATACAATTCTCTATATACATCTAAAAGAAAACATTCACACCAGACTAAGCTGTTTGCGTCTCATTATTTTAACAGAATCTTGTTCGGGTAGCATGCCATAAAATAGACAGTGAAAATATGCATAGTGTGAATAATAAGAGAAACATTAGATATATACATTATATGATAGTACAAAGCAACACTGTTTCTATGAGAACATTCATCGGACATCAGTATGTGTCACAGGTGTCACAGATTTTAATAGTTCTCAATAAAACAAATATTGTTTTAACTCACAGGATATATATATATATATATATATATATATATATATATATATATATATATATACCACATACAATTTACAAAAATATCATGCGACTCTTTAATAATATATACGGTAATTCAATAGGTGAGATGATTCATGGGTTGCTCAATTTTTGCATATATGCACAATCAGCACCTGGGGTGAGTGAGTTAGTGAGTATGTGCCTTCGAAAAGACCCTGCTTTTAATATGAACTATATAAGATGCTCGTATAGGCATGTGGTCTACATGTATCATTTTTTAAAGAGTAGTCAATATTCATCAATTATCCAGCCCATATAGATGTGTTCCCCTTTCGTCCCTACTAGAGTCGGCCTGTGATTTTAGTTTGTATATACCATTTTGTATTTTGTAAAATTCATTTATTTCAGAACGGTGTAGAGCCATTTAACTTTTAATTGTAAAAAATTGTTTCTGAGTCAGTTAAATATAATTCTAACCTAATTTAAATCTATGTAAAAGAATATGTTTTCAGATGGGTGCTGTCAGGTTTTACCTATGTTCTATTAAGGAAAATGACAAAATTATCGCTTTATACTTTCAGGTTTGCCTTATCCTCTGTGTTTTTTTCTTTAACTAATAACTGTCCTGGACCCACAACAATTCTCGTCGTTATTTGCCCTGATACGAAAATACACTGTACCATGCAACATATGGGAAATGATATCAATAATCATAACACTTAAATTTACATAAGAAAAGGAATACTACTACTACTACTACTACTACTACTAATAATAATAATAATAATAATAACAATAATAATAATAATAATAATAATGACCTGGGTTATGTAATACATTCATTCTTTGTTTGCTCCCATTTGAAAAGACATTGTGTTGACAAATAGTTTTCCAGTTGTAGCATCTTTAGTGCACATGCTAAGCATGTTTTGAGTCTAAAGTTGGGCCTGCAATACAATACATAGCCATTGTGAATAACAGGGTTTAAAATAATAGCTTTGTGTATACTTAGCTGGTATTTATAGAAGAAAATGTATTATTAAATTTATTTTAATTTAAAACAGTAACATTCAAAAACAAAACGTACGAGTCTCCATTCAGTTCATTGGAGTAAGGTAAGGAATAAAAGAAGTCGCATTGTCATATTGTTTGATGGCTGAAATATATGATGAACATACAAAAATGGCTCATACTGAAATATTGTACTTCCTGTTTACATTAGGAAAGTAACCAAGATGCTTATGCCGCAAACATGTACTTGCACAGTTAGCCAAATTAGATAACTTTATAAATATCGACGATCAATGCAGATCTGTACCATTTTACATAGTCGATAGTTACTTAGTTAATACCGAAATATATTTACCAGTATATCACGAATTGCAAGCAAGCAAAAAATTAATTACTGAATGGAGCAAAAACGATACATCAAGTGAACAAATCAGATCTAATTTTAACTTATAAACTGTGTCATTGTTTGTAAATTTGAGCAATTACAGTATGTCTAAAAATATAGAATCAAGAATGTATGCAGAAAATTCATTCTACTTGTATTGAATTCCATAGTGGTTTTCTTCCTTTATTCTGTACTCCTAGAGAACTAAATCAAAACAGAATATGGCCTGGACTATTTTTCAATTTTATCCATCTGCAGTATCATAATCATTGTCTCCATGTTTAACTCATTTGGAGTCCGCTGTACATTCTTCTTCTTGCATAGCATCTGTGTCCAAATTTTGGCTTAACGTCATCTTTATCGTAGGTTTCGTCCAGAATTGGGGCCTTGACGCCGGTTAAAACCGTAAGGTCGTACTGGTCATCCGACATACGAAGACATGTGTGGTCGTACAGATGTAGATCTTCCTCTTTGTTGACTTTTTCTTGTATGTACTCGTTATCCAAATCTATTCTGTCATAGTCTTCTTCCCCAAATCGCGAATGACCAAGCTGATCCACCGTTACAGTTTGCTCACTTCCCACAGCGACAACATTTTCGTACGTAGCCCCGGCATACTCTTTCTTACTTTGCGCTTTTCTTGATGGTTTGGCTGGAGGGTTAGAGACTTGACTTTGTAGCAGTGCATGCTGCTCACTGAAAGAATTGGTTGTTCTCACTTCTGTATGTGGTGATTGTTGACGTCTCCTCTTATAACTGTGATGAATGTATTGTAAAGGTCAATACATACACATAGAAAAATAGCGGTCAAACACGCTATATATTTGTTACTTCAATATGTATGTATGAGAATATATATCTATATATATATATATATATATAGATATATATATAGATAGATAGATACATAGATAGATACATAGATATATAGATACATAGATAGATAGATATACATATCAGCCTTCTGTATAGAAAGTTGAAGTATGTAGCTGTAACATTTATAGATAGGTAGAAAGCATCCAACTATATAGTAAGGTCCAATACCCTAAGGATCATGTATGCATAAACCATTACATATGTAACTGTACTTAAATAGTTCCTTGCGTGAACCTTACGCTAAAGTTTTACATGCAACGTATTTAACATAAATCAGGTAATATTCTACCTCTGTTTCCGTGTCATTGACGAAGTTGTCTTTCTTTATGTATTTGTTTGCAATAACCACTTTTTATTTTATGAGAGGTCGTGAATTACAACATTTTCCAAGAAAACTAATTTTGGAAAGTTCGAAACAATCCACTATATCAACTGTTTAAGAACACACATTTTTCAAAGCCTATATTTAGAGAAAAAGCAATACATTTGATATATAAAGTAACAAAAACGTATACATACCTAAAAACACAGGCAAACGCAATAAATGCGAGGAACAACACAGCAGAGACAGGAACCACTACGTAGATAATCAGGCCATCTACATAAAATCGTCCTTATTTTAAACAACCGGACAAATAATAATAATAATAATAATAATAATAATAATAATAATAATAATAATAATATTAATAATAATCATCATCAACATCATCATCATCAACATCAACATCATCCTAATAATAATAATCTTATCCAAGGCTATAACTATACTCACTGGGAAAGAAGAACGATGTCATTTACTTACATGACCATGATACTAAATTAATTTCGTAGCATCGTTTTTATCATTATGTTAGTATTCTTTCTTTATTCTTTCTTTATTTTACTTTTTTTCTAAGCTAAAATGTTTTGTATGTCTTCTGTTCATGACTTGATAGCTATTTCGTATAATATAGGTAAACTAGTTTCTTTGCTCTACATACTAACTTTTAACTATACTTTAGCCTCCTTTTCTTTCTATAAGTAGGAAGCATGACAAAATGTTGAGCATTGATAGTTATCTGCTGCGATTATGGATTGATAAATGCCATTCAACTGTAGAACGTATCTATTGATAATATATACTTGTGTAGATTGCATAAATGCCATTCAACTGTATCACCTAGCTATTGATACTAGATACACGTGCCAGTAGAACTGAAGGTATCTAATGAAGGGCAAATACCCTGAGTTAGCATACTATAATGGGCTGCGAACGCTTGAAAGTTATAATCTTATGTTTTTATTATGTCTAAAACGATATCATACTCATTTTCCATGTTAATTTATTATGTTATAACACCAAAATTGACAATTAGGCGTTCTAAAACCAATTCTTGGAAAGTACATCAATTATTAGTGAAGTTTGGAACACAAGACAATTCTAAATCTTCCCTTGTTGTCATGGCAAAAGATTCAGAGGAAGTAGAGAAGAAACAACTTGAAACAAGATGTACAAGCTCGCCTTTACAATATTTCGCTATCCTTCTAAGGGATACAAATATTCATGTACCTGTCTGTTCTGAAGTGCTTATATTTCTGGGATTAGACTTCTGGGTTATTTCTGTGCCATATGATGATGTGCTTTGTGGAATTTCTTTTCCTATCAAAATATGAATTTCAACAATTATTTATGATAAAGTATGTCTGAATTTATATCTTTCAATATTTACTCTAGTATGTTCCTTGTTTCGGTTTTTGTTTACTGCATGCAGTAATTAAAGAAACATAATTTGGAATACATTTCCTTCCTTGACAAAGTAAAATTTAGAGAATTAGACGCCCTGCAGTTATAATCCACGTCATATAAAGGGGGTCTTCTTTCTTTGAATAATTTGCAGAATTCCATGAGTGTATCCAATACACTGAACTTTTATTTCCATTCATTTTCACACTCCGATGTTACAAACTGATCAAGAAGAACCACATAGTATCAACCACTGATAATTATTCCCGGACCAAAATCTACATTGTTTTGATTTCTGAATGAAGTAGACACAAACAATCAGAATAATAATGTTTACATCAAATATATAAAAAAAAAACAATTGAAGAAAGTAATAGATGAAGACAATCTTGCCTTGAACTTTAGCTTCGTGTGACTTGTTGTAGAACATAAAATTCAAAACCTAGTCACGGATCATAGGTATCACTCAAATATATTTTGATCCATTACCAGCTATGCAACAGAATCTTTTAAATCAAGTTTATATTAGATATATGAAACACACCCTGACTATCCAATTTTTTAGATTCTGTAATAAAAGCGGAGGACTTAATGTCCATGACAAGTGGCAAGACAGCAGTTGCACGAACACACAAGTGAAAAATATAAAAATGTACACTAATGTCGAGCATTGCATATTTCGACAATTGTTTTCCCCAACAATGAAAGTAAAAATCAATGTATAGTAATGAATGCGTGCACGATGATGTTAAGCATGCACTGTCATTGTCATATCTATTCATGCATCGACATCAGCTGGGCATGTTTGATAGTTTATATTATCATTTCAGCTACATGATACCAATATATGGGGTCGAATAAATGAGCACCCCGTATTTGTCAGATACACTCCCCCTGGTTTTTAGGTGGCGCTCTCCAGTTTCGTACTTTGCATAGGGTTAGATTTTTAAAGAAAAAGAATTACCCAGGTTTTCCTCACTGGCTGTCCTGGCTATTTAAAAAGACCTTGCATATCTTAGTTATTGTTAAAAGAACTTTGATTTCCCTTTATTTCGGTGTATGATTGATGGGTGAAATTTGGGTTATAGAGTATACAGCTTGGTCTTACTTACGATGTGCACCTCTAAAAAAAACTGCTAGCTCCGATTGGTCATTTTCACTTCCTGGACTTCAAAGGTATATAATAAAAAAGAGCCGATAACTTTTTTTACTTTTTAGATATTTTGTAATTCATTCATAGTGCTTTCATAGGCTGGTATTGTCTGCTCTGGCAAAATTCGTTTCCATATTTTAATAACTGCTGAAAATAGTGCACTTTTGACTAATTCAGGCTGATTTTTCGAGTGCTTTGGAGCGGCCATTTTGTCTGCTGTGTGCTTAGATCATATCCAGTTTCCACAAGTACAATATGTAAAGAAATTTTAGCCACAGTAGATGAGAGTAACATAGAGGTATGCCAACATTCTCCCCATTGTGCATGTTGCAAATGCAAAATACTTCATCTTACACCTGTCTCAGAAGCATGTATTATCTGTAGAGCGCCCCCTTAAACACTGTGCTCAGCGTCGGATCTAGGAGCATCGTTAAGGATGGAGGGCTCGAAACACGCAGACAAGGGATCCGCCTCTGGTGCCATCGTACCGTCCGTACATCCAGTGGCACAGAACTCCGGTTATGTATATAATTTCTTGTTTTTGCTCATATGGCAAATTGTCGGCAATCTCAGAAAGATACAGGCAAAAACATGTGGAAATACACTCATGGCTTTGACAAAATTAGTTTCGTTTAATTATCATGCACTCTTTGCTTTCCGTTGAGGAACAAACGTATACAAGGTCAGGAGTCGTAAATATATATATGAGACAAAACCACGCAGATCATAATATCATGTCAGAAAAGCATGAAAAGCACGGCATAAAGAAGTTGTATGTACATGTATCCTTGTCAAGTTCTGAATATTTCGTATGGAAATCAATTTCAACGGGTCATTTTTTTAACGCTCACATATCTTTTGCCCTACTATTAAATGTACACGAGAATCATCTTGCAGTTTAAATGCTGTCTTCATAGATAATCAGTACATACTTTGTGAAGGAAATATACGAATTGACTTATACTCTAACCCCACTGACTCTTGTCAGAAACTGCTACCTACCAGTTGCTACATTTGATATATCAAAATGTGTAATATGGACTTTACGCTCGTATGTTGCTCATCCATATCCCAACCCTGGTGCTGTCCAAACTCTAATGGAGCTTTTACAGTGTTGACTTCCACCCGCCAGCTCCTATAGACTGACCCGAGGCGCTATTAGTCCAGCGGACCGTGACCTCTCGCAAGGTCGGCTCAAACTGGAAACTTTACTATGCATTCATGTGTAGACACATGATACTTAATTGGTCTACATTGAGAGGCGAATTACTTTTATTTTGAGATAAAAATGTTATTGAATATATACCGGTATTGCATCCGATATTAAGATGTATGGTAGATATATAGCTGCGCGTGGCTTCTGTGCAGAAGGCATTATAAGTGCGGAACTTCATGTATGAACGGGTACTTCAAGGTTCACAGACAAATATCGAGAAGGGGCAGAATTCCGACAGTGCCATGCAATGACTGTGGGACTGAGACACAATTTTGCCGTTGATGAAGATGCAAGGAGGCACACGATCAGTTCCGAAGCTACAACAGGTGGCTAAATAAGTGTTCAAACAAGTAATCGAGGAGCTGGAAGACCGATCACCGCGCCTAAGAGAGCACCTACCACAATACTAATGAGATTCTCAGCATCTTTGGGGCCGATTAGCAGACACGCGGCCGATAATTTTGTCTCAAGAATGTTTTCGGGCGTACATATACGGAATTTATATTAGAGGCAGCCGTGTGAAGACGATTATAAACCGCAAGCAATGTCTACTATCACTTGCTTGAACGAGCTGCTCTGAAGAGGACATATAAGCCAAAGTAAATTATGGTGACGCGGTGGAGAAGCTCATCAGCCAGCCCTACAAACAGTTCCATCCCAGTGGCCAATTCCGACTTCTAGGTGCTGGGTTGTGTCTCCAATTTTGTTCCAAGGCGCAGGGTCCGACGGCCAGAAAAGGAGTTTGTAGACTGGGGTTAGAAGCAGATAAACAAGCTAGCTAACAGCAGTGAACACCCGTTCCAGTCCAGCGGTCACTTCTGGGTCGCAGACGTAGAGTTGAACTTCCGACCATGCCATCTTTTTAGAGCAGCAGGGCAGAGCCAGCGCGATTGTAAAAGACTACAGAGCCAACGTTCAGAAAAACACGAAATGGACGCTTTGGCATTTTGAGGCCGGATATACATTCCAGAGCCAAAGCTATTTCGGCCTGGATCAGTTATCATTGTGAAGAATACCGATACTCGCTGTTTTGAGTGGGCTTTTTTGTCGGCTCTATACCCAGCAGACAATGGACACGTTATCGTGCAAGTGCAGGCAAATATCGACAGCACCTGGGGTAGCTAAACTTAGCCGGCATTGACTTTCCCGTGTAGGTGAGTGACCTAGACGAGTTCGAGCACTGCAACAAAGAAATTACAGTTAGAGTTTTTGGTTGGAAAAAGGAACTTTACCCGCTACGAGTTAACGAGAAAGTAAGGGCACACGAGATTGACCTACAGCTGCCGTTTGATGAGGAAAAGGGCCACTACATCTGGTATTTATTTACGACAAAAACAATAATAAGAGCACGTCAGCCGCCAAATATACTCAGAAAAATTGAAGGTGAAAGTCGCGATTTATAATTTTTACCTCAGTATGCAAGCCATCGGAATGGCATCGACATAGCGGATAGGCACCATATCAAACAATATGGAAAAGCATATGGCGTTCTAGCTTTGGCATTAGCAGTTTATCGACATCCTGCAGTTCATGAGCAGCGGCCTCCAAAAGATGACTGCCAAAATGCCAAAGAAAACCTTTGGTATCACGGCCTTATCACCAAAAAAAGGCATCTACCCGTACGAATGTATGAGAAGATGGGAAAGGTTTGAAATAGTCTAACTCCCGCCGACATAGGCATTCGTCTGCCAAATAAATTGTGCGGCATAAGCGAAAAAGATTATAGAAGACATTTGAATACTAGATCCTTGGAAGCTACCTCGACCTATACTTCAAACCGGATGTGCTGTTATTGGCAGATATCTTCGAGGCATTTTGTGACACATCAATACAGGTTTATGGTCCGGACCCTGCCCAATACTACAGTGCACCTGGAATGACCTGGAATGCCCTTCTGAAGAATAACGGTGTAAAGCTCGAGCTGCTGCCATACATCGGAATTGACCTATTTAGCTATATGCCAACCTATCAATGACGAACCCGCACATCGTGTTTCACCAACAACGCAGCAAGGGCTCCAAGAACTTTTGTACCTTTATGAACCTGCAGAAAATCATGGCCATGTTAGCTATCTACGTTCGTAAATATGTTTAAACGCGTCTCAACTTCCTTGTACCTGTTACCATCATCTAAGACGCTTAGTGTATACTTGTATGTGTGTCCACGACCGCGTCGGCAACAACGTACCTGATCACGTGGGAGAAATAAAAGATCAGCTTGGTCAGGTTCATTTGACGTCCTCACATGAAACCACCCACAGGAAATGTTCCATGGTGTAGGTAGGTAAATCTGCCACAACGCTTGTTTGGCAAGCCACGCTCGTGTTACCCCGTGGGTAACTTTTGTTGCGCTCGATAACATTCCAACGGCTGCTTCACCTTTCTAGTAACCGCGCGGACTGTTGCATATCATGCACATGGTACGCTGGGAAGTTACATATTTCGAAGGCAGGTTTGTTATATCGAGGCTTTGCCTCCATTGGTGGATATTGTCCATAAGCGAATCTTAAGAACCACCGAGTGTAATCTTAGCCTTCATTCCTCCTTTGACAATCCATCTGGAGTTTCTTTCTCCGATGGCCGGTCCCGCTATCTCGTTCAAGTCAGATCCATCTCGGCTAGCTCACGTGGACGAAGATCATTTGATACTTTGTATGCAACACCGTGCTGGTAACATACAGCATCAACGCGGTTTACAGATTCATCTCCGGGCTTTCGACGTGCAGTCGTAGATCGAGCCGTGTTCATTGGCCGCAGTAA
The DNA here is from genome assembly GCA_029931535.1 of Margaritifera margaritifera. Taxonomy (NCBI): domain Eukaryota; kingdom Metazoa; phylum Mollusca; class Bivalvia; order Unionida; family Margaritiferidae; genus Margaritifera; species Margaritifera margaritifera. The sequence continues at coordinate 1,884,084 of JAQPZY010001563.1, forward strand.
TGGTATCAAGGGATAGTAATATCTGGTAGTGATATCACCCCCAAGTGCTTGTTATACCTGTCAGCTTCACCGATGGATCTGGAAGGTGTAAACTTGGAACCTCCCATCAACGTAAGCTTTATTAGCATCACACATGACGTAAGTTCCAGCGATTGCGGCTTTGTTGTTACGCGTCCGAGATGGATTTGCAGTACAAGTGTTTTGCGGCATTGCACGCAATATGCAGGCATGATCATAAGTATAAAACAACTGACATTCAATATGGCATCATCGCGGAAGACGAAAACTGAAGAAACCGAAGCCTCAGCCGTCCAAGCACAGTTCCATGTTTCCAAACGCCGATCATTGTCCCCGCCGGATCTGTTAAAATTAACTGTTGCTGAATATGATCATGCGATGATTAAAATGGAATAGGTTGTAAGTTATTGCACCATCTGCTCACGACCAAGCATGCTATAAAGTATTTAGAGATTTCGCGGACGCGCTTGAATCGTCATTGTTGAGTGGCGAAGCTAGCAAGAGCAGGGAAGCTGCGATTCAGTTTTTTTTTCCGCGATCGATGATGCACCTAGCATTGTCGACATGATGTTTGACCGGCACTACAACTCGCGATAATACTTTCTCGAGGCCGAACCAAGCATGCATACTTCATCTGTGTCACACAAAGATACGCCCAGTTGCCTAAAATGATCCGAGACAATTGCACAGACCACAAACATTCATTGCACCTGGTGTTATGTCCGATGAGTTTCGGAATAAGTTCGCGGAGGTCACTCAGAACCCACATAGTTCCCTAATTGTCAACTTTGGAGCCACATATGGAGGCTCTGCGTCTGGGGAAAAAAAAATATCGCACGGGTTTGGATGTAAACGTGTCTTACGCATTTTAACTTGGAGAACTACATACAATTACATAGACCCAAAAAACTCCGCTTTCCGGCAGCGATGTCATGGCTGAATATGTGTAGCGATGCCTCAAAGCTGCCCAGAATCGATTGGAATTTCTCCGCGATTACATAAATGTTCGCAAATGTCTCACAAAAATGCTTCTGTCACGACATTCCATACGAAAAGATCTCAAAAGCAGGCTTCGAGCAAACGTTGGCGCCGCTAATTAAACCCTCGCTCGAAACCACGGAGGAGGTGTTGAAAATCGCAAAACAACCACTGAGATGATGGGAACATAGAGAATAAACATCGTCCTGTTGCCAAGACGGCTAAAAAAAAACACTGGGATGATCAAGCGTGTGCCAGCGCGTTAAACACAAATTCAAAAATGTCTAGAGGACATGGATGGGGATGTCGAAAAGGCGCTTGCGAAACTTCCATAAGAACACCCATCCGGATACCAAGCAAAGTTGTCAAAACCACCTCGTAAGTTTAACGAACAGACTCATCAGATGATCTTTGACAATCCCCTAGCGTTTATCATTACCATACCCGCACCCGAGAGAATAAAGTGTTTATGTTGGAAATTAAATGGCCAGGGAAACACGCCCGGGTTATCTCAAAAGGGAATGGCCAGGATGAATATTTTGGGAGTGGACTTGACTTAAGAAGCTCTAGAAAAATAATCCTACGTGGAATTAGGTTCATAAATCTCTGACCTGTATGGAGCAATAGGTACAGAAAAAAAATCTAGCCATACTGAAATATTTGTCTCTATATATACAGAAAATCCTTGCAAAAAATCCTCGGAAGAATAATACTACTCCCCACCGGATAAGGACATCCCACAGGAACCACCCAAACGAGGAAAAGGTCTCGTGGAGCAACACACGTAAGAGAGCAACGTCGACCATGAAAATGAAGCGTTGCAAGATAGGGTTTAAATATATGTATGTAGACGAGCAACATATGAATGGATTCGTGAACAAGTTGGATACACTCGTATGGTCTGTTTTGCGCTGGCAACTACATAACATAAGTCGTCAACGAAGCCACGTCCATTTGTGTTCCTCACTAACAACATCATGGACACGGGCACGTCTGCGCGTTGACGTATGAACTCAATAAAGACATGGATGATGTATGCAACAACGAGAATACATTATGAGGCGCTTCCCATTGAAACGAGAAATCAGTGTTGCAATGCAGAGTGTCGTTGCAAATACAACACCGAGTGTCGACCCAATGATGATAAACTCGTCAAGGAAACCGAAGTGCTACGTGATTTCGCCAACGCCGTTCACTGCGGGGTAATCCCGTGCACTCAAAATTGAACTCGCGTCGTTGCGCCTATGTTACAATTGGCCAAATATCCGATGGCAGCTGTTTGGGGACCTTTGAATCAATCAATGATGGGATCCGACAAATAATTGCGTTGGTGAGCAAGAAAGACTCTGTACCTACTCAAGCACTTTCCACACTCAGCTCTGACATCACGGATATTGCACATTCGTCGCTAACAAGAGTTCTTGGTTGGCCCGAAGCGTCGGAGATTCAGGCGGATAAACGGACTCTGAGTGCATGACCCGACGGTACCAGTTACAATAACGCGCCACACATTGTCAGAATCACCACAACACTTCAATTCATTCTAACATGTAACGCCATCAGGGGCAGTTGCAGAGCGAGCCTTTTAGGTTCACCGAACATCACCTCTCAAGACTTCATACTGTTTGAGTTGTTCTCGAAAGCGCGCACGGATGATTTGCTGTTGATTACTCCCGAGGCGCCTGTGTATCTTTCATATAACAATCTCCGGCTGACGCACCTTCGTTTCAACTGGTGGACCAGAAAGGGCACGTGTTAGACCTCCGCGGTGAAGACTTAAAGATATAACTGTACATTGGTGATCGATCCGATATTTAATAAAGTGGCAACCGTGGGAAGGTATGCTTCACGCGCACGCGCGAGGCCCGTGCGTGTCACCAAAACAAGAAGACATATTATGGAGATAACCTCGTACTGCTTTGTGTCAGTTGACCATTTTTTATTTACTCGCGACGACAAAATCAATTCAACATTTCTGAGGCGTTTTCATGCGCGATGAACTTGCATCGATGATCCCTCGCGTGTGGATACCCGGCATCGTTAGCTTCAATTCGTCAGCAGGACCTGGAACTCACTGGGTTGCATACTCGGTAACGCATCGACATCTTTCGTATTTTGCTCGTACGGGCTTGTAACGCCACGTGACGTTCTTGACTATTTACATGATGGCTTTGACTGGGGCCGTCAGCGCCCCTCAACGATTGAGTCGTCTACCGCTGTTTTATTCAACACTGCCGATGCAAACTTGAATATGAAGATCTTGCCGTTGAAGCGCTGAGTGCACTCTAACGTTCAATGATACCACAAGGGCTTGTCGATTTCACTTTGTCAAATACAAGGTTATTTAGAAACTACTCGTGATGTATACAAGCTGCATGTTGACATTTACGAACGCGCCAGAGAAGCAACCCGACAATACGGCGTCGCTGTAAATCTGACGAGATCGAGCAAGCGAGTCGTCGTTGGTGTTGATTCAAACGAGCTTGGGATTTTTTAAGATCAAACTGCAAACCTGAAAATATCCAATGTGGACATTAACAAGGTTGTGTTTAAGATTGATCATTACATATACGTGATTTATTCTGAACATCCACGCGATGACGATATTGCGGAATTTACAGACAGGGTGTTGAATCAGCTGGGAAAACGTGCCAGCATAGACGGTGATTGTGTGCCACTTGGCGACGAATATCTGCGTGAAAATGGGGTTTACAGGCCCTCATATACGCTCGAATATAATCTATGCAATAGCCAAATATAAATCGACTGTTGGTATTACACTGGTGTACCAAAACCAACTCAGCTTGGAATCACGCAAAAACGCCCGGTCGCTGACCCCGCCGACTCCAGGCGTAAACGAAAACCAGGGATTGTTTCTACAACGACGAAGCGGAATTCGACGACCACAGAAATAAAATTTCCCCTCAGTTATATCGAACCACCAACATTAAGTCGGCCAGAAAAAGAAAGATCTCGACTGATATTCACCAAATACGCACTTGTCTTCGCAACAGTTCTTAGGAAAAAAAACAATAATTGACTGTACCAAGCACGTAGATTCAGGTTGATGCGGTGGAAAGCCATCGGAATGTACAATCACCGGAAGCATATTTACCTGGATTCCCTGGAAGATATTTTATATGATTGCATGGCAGCTGTACCTGAGAAGAAAATGCTTTACTGGAGGTGCGTTTGCACTTTGCCCCTGACTGTAAGGTCTGCCATTGGAACAATTATACTCCGTAGTGACTTTATGAATAAAAGAAATGTAATGGACCATCAAAGCTACAGACCAGAAAACAACAATCAAAGCGGGACAACAACTGCAAGATGAAATAGTTTAGAAAACTCATATACTTGCAAAATATAAATGAACGTCTAACATTTAGGTGCTAAATCCGCCGTCACAACTGTTGGATTTGGCTTGGCGGAATTGCGACCACGGCGACTATCATCAGCACGCCAGTCGGATGTTCTGTCGGAGCTTTATCAATAGTAATCGGTTCGCGGGCGGTGCCGGTAACATAATTTCGTTACGATTACATCAACGAATACATGTCATTTCGAATATTCTTGCTGCAGTGCAAAGTAGTCTCAATATAATTAGAAAATTGTACTCGGAAGCCATTGAAGAGAAAGCAATCACCACGGTGGAGTTCGGGACAGTGTTGGCGGAAAATGAAAACTTTCGACGACTTCGTGCGCAGATGAGGAACCGCAAAACAGAACGAAAACAGGTAATTGATCTGCGTGCGGTAAGTAAATGCTCCCAGGCTACTGTAAGCCAAGAACGCAGGTATCTGTGTCTTCGCTGGGAAGGACCGCAAAGCGGTCTCGCGCACATATTTATCTTTGTGTGGCGCGCCAGTACGATTTAGATGGGTTTGGTTTTGTCGCGTGAGTGTTTAGATTTATAACAAATCCATTTGCGCGCATGTTTGTGCGCACAAGGAATCCATTTGCGCTGCACTGGAGTTTGCTGCTAGGGTAAAGTCGCGGGGATAGAAGATTCGAAGCCGGATTGTTATAGAAATCTATCTGTTTTCAACGATGCATGTTCATAGCACTTATTTTTAAAAGGTTTCGGAATCATTCACAAACACAAAATATTTTTGATCTTACATTCCCTAATGGTACATATGGTTACTATTTATACCAGTGTCAAGCGATGCTCATTATGTAATTTCCACCCACCGAGTTAAACCAAATGTGCATGGATGTCTGCAGATATAGTCAAAATTGTACAAAATAAATTATATGAAATAAAGTTACCGTGACATAAAAAGGCTTTTTTTGCAAGACAATCTTCTCCTTCAATCGATAAACTATCTTCCTCCTTTCGGACCACTGCACAATACGTATCTTTATTATTGGGCTGTACATCTAAAACAATTTTGAAATTTAAAGATATAAATATTACTTTAAGTAAATATTAATTCAAGTAAACTCCTCACCAATATTGCATACGTCAGTATCGAATATATCTACAAGCCCTACGACATTATTGAATTGTTATAGATAACCACATCTAATCTTCCGTACATCAGCTCAAAATAAACTTAGTTTTGATAGACAATATTTGCAAACTATATGTATGCCTTTATATAGCATTGTGATATGTACATGTATAAATTTATTGTTGACATGTCTGAAAGAAAACTATTTGGTAATCGTTATTCACCTACACACACATCTTCTAGTTCAAACATTACCAGACAGAACCATTAACATTCATTATTCAGAAGTAAATACTTCGACTTAGTTCCAATCACGTGTGCATATCCAGGTAAATATGTGTCCGTGATTCTTTTGGTCCATCTCCATTATCTTTAGTATTGATAGGCTGAGTTTATAGTAGTATAGTTGGATCACAATTTGTGCATATAACAGAGTATATGCTTACAGAAATTGTTTAACTCTTCAACTAATATTGGCTACTACAAATAACTTAAACTGTCATGGAATTAATGGAAGGGTGGTCCAAAAGATGGCGAACACGGATTCCATGGGAAGGAATCATGGAAATCTTTGACGTTGTATGACAAATATCTACACAAAGTTTATTTACTTGTACATTGATATGAATGTAAAATATCGCATTTGGAAATGAATTAAATCGTACCGTTTGCTCTATGAATTGCTGTTATGCGATGGATGCCAAGCCAGTATGTCAAATTTTCCTTCATAGGCAACGATGGTATAGTCGATGTCATGAGTTTTCCTCCTATACTTGCACACCATGCATTTGCCTGTTTCCATCGAGAACGAACAGGTGGATCCATCTGGCACATTATATTCGGAACAACCGTCCAATTGTGAATTCGGCATGCTAGATCATCGGCTAGATTGAAATATGACATTAGAAAACATATTGCAATCATACCTGAGTAAAACTGGGAATAAGTCTTCACTTGCATATATCTTCGTGAACACACTTTTGATCTATCGACTATCTTTTGCGACGATACACATACCTTTAATCCGTTTTGTGCAATTTTCTTGCATTTCGAGATCGATTTCTAACCGCGAATGTAAAGGTCGAACGAACAATTATCCGTATGTGTATATACTATCCCCATCAAAAGAATATCAGATTATTTACGTAGGAACGAAATATAAGTTTAGCAAAACTGCGCAGATGTTAATCTATGAAAATTAATGAAATCTTACTAAATCTTAGAAAAGAAATGACTCTTTCGCTATAAACAATTAGGCAGCGTAGAAACATTTAAAACTGACATTTATTGAAGATGATATTTTAGCAGAGTTTATATATATATGTATAAATCTGATGAGTAGCGCATCTCCGGAAAAGGATTAATTAAATCGAACTGACAAGATTTGCTCATCTGCTATGAAGCTTTAATATGCTTTTGAAAATTTCAAAGTTCATTTTTCAATTTTATGTAAAAATAGCTATCAAACGTGTTTTTATATCACTATTTGTCGAATCCCTCATGTGTATTGAAACACTCTACTTCTGGTTCGGACTTCAATGATCCTTCTGGATTCGATGAACGTTGATACCACGAAAAACAATCATGCATACTCCCCATAATATTCGCCTCCGATGATAAAAAGACACGTGTTTAATGTTAGATTTTATCTTTATAATGCATGATTCAGCTTCCAACTGCGACAGCTTTCCCCTTGATATAATGTTCTTTATTGCGACTTTGGCATTCCTTGGGATAATATATTTTGCCGAGATTATATCTTGGATTATTATATAAGAAATTTATTTCCAGAAAATTATGTCTTTAAAACGTAGATAAATAGATCTAAAGTTAATTTGTTTAATACAAACTTTGTATCCGAAGTATAAAGCCAAAGGAAATAACTCCTGTAAATTGAAGTCATGATCTTTTTGCAACAATCGTTGTAATAAGGGTTGAGTACACAGACTGAAAATATATATATATATATATATATATATATATATATGCATTGTTACGACTAGGGGTAAAGTAACAAAAGCAAAGACTCGAACAAGCTTTCAAGATTTTAAATACAAATATTTAATTTCCTAAAATATTAAAATATTTGAACAAACAATCAAAGTGAAAAAATTAAAAATAACTTACAGTATAGAATATCCTTAAAAGTCCTAAATTGTTCTAAATTTCACTGATCCGAAAGTTAATCCAAATGTTCCGAATGTAATAGGTTCCGAATGAAGCTTTTTATGTACTGATGTGTTAATAAGAATCAATTATATCCAAGTTTTATAAATTCCAAATAGTCCTTGTGAATATGGAATAACACAAGTTCTAGACATGTTTCCGATAATTCCACTGAGCTGTATAATTATTAAAGTTTAAGAAACAGTACTAATCCAGAATGTACTGTATACTGATAAATCACAAAAGTAGAATATCCACACACAAAAAGAACCAAATTCGTGTATGACCTCTCAATCCAGTGTAGCTATTAAGAATGCTAAAATGTTGCTATAAATCCTATAATATAGTCTCTTACTACGCAGAATCGAAATAAAACCCATTACGTCTTTGATAAACAACTGAGTATTTCGAAATATTACAACCCTCTACGAACCAATCAGAAACTAGGTTATGCCTGACATCTCTAAAGTACCAGTGTACTGACGTTTTTAACAGTCAAAATGGTATTGACTGATAAAATTCAGGTCAGAAGATAATACTCTCACGTGCTGGATCAGATGACACCAGTAAAATATCGATCCAAATTACCGTAAGTGTACTCACGGCAAGACGACAGCTGTTAGACTAAGAACGGAGATCACAAACTAATAAACTATACCATTATTAAAAGAAAAATTATATATAATTCCGTATCAATATATATATTATATATATATATATATATATATATATATATATATATATGTGTGTGTGTGTGTGTGCATGAGCGCATGTGTGTGTGTGTGAAAGAAAGAGAGAGAGAGAGAGAGAGAGAGACAAAGAAAGAAAGAGAATGAGAGAGAGTTAACGCCTATATAAAATGGGATAATATTGGAATAATGTCATATACCCGGTGACCTGCAAAAAATATCCTCTGTTGGCAAACCACATTTGCAGTAAGCACAAAAGTCGCGAACTATTTCAATTGAGCCACACTGAATGCGCAGTTCTTGATGTGCTGTTTTTTTATTCATTCTGTGATGGAGCACACTGATGGAGCAATATGTGATTCTCCAATGAAAAATACACGAAGAATTTGGCTAAATGGCAATATCTAGCCTGCCCAATTCAATCTGGTCATTGTCACAAATAGACACAGTCCTTTTGTGCATATTCAAGTCATCGCCATATATTAGAACATTTCGTTACCTGCTTCTGCTTTATTTTTAGTTATTATTATTACTATTATTATTAGTAGTAGTAGTATCAGTAGTAGTAGTAGAAGTAGTAGTAGTAGCTGCAGCAGTAGTATTATATTAGTAGTAGTAGTAGGAGGGGGAGGAGGGGGAGGAATAATTGGTTCGAAAGCCAAGCTATAGTATTTACTACAGCAATTCAATAACAGTAGTTACTTTTAATTCTATGCAATTTCACATAAAATATTTTATCCAGGATATAACTTTCGGTAGTCATGCATGTACGATTTTATAACCAGACAACATGATTTTGTCTAAATTGTATGGTCAACTTTTAAAGTAAATTGTATGGCACATATTATATTTAAATTGTGATTGTCAAACTTTGTAAACTGTATATATATATATATATTGGAAAATGTATATGGTCAATTTTGCAGACAATTCTTTTCGTCAATTTTATCGACAATTTTTCAAACTATACATATTTGAAAATGTTTTTGGTCAATTTTGTGGAATAAAATTTGGGTCAATTTTTGGGGTCAGTTTGTGGGCACTTTTGGAGGTGAATTTTTCTGGTCAACTTATATGATCAAATTTCTAAACTATGTATTGGAAAATGAACATGGTCAAGTTTTAAGCTATATAGTGGAAATGTTTGTGATCAATGTTTCAAACTAATGTACTGGAAATTGTTATCGTCAAGTTCTATAAACTCTATACTACAAATATTAAAAGTACAAATTGTATGCTTAGTTTTAATAGAACAACATGAATAACTAGGTAGATTTAAGAGGACAAATGGCTAAGTTTGTAAACTATTTATTGGTAATTTGTATGGTCAATGTATATGGTCTAAAATAAATAACAAGGTAGTTTGAAGGGTAAAGTGGTTTAATGTTTGTTAATTACATATTGAACATTTTTACATTAATTTTTTCATGGCCAAAGTATATGGTATATGGCAATAATTTATTATATACTTAAGTGTGAAATATAAAACTTATGAACGAGAGAATTTTCATGTTATTATCATTTCTATATTTTCACATGTGAGAAATATATCTTTATATATAAGATTCCCATAACACCATGCGACGGTTGATTTTGCCTACAGAAGCCATATCTGCAGCAGAAAAAACGAGAATTTTTGAGCTAGAACAAAACACATATAAACTGGAATTATATTTCAGGCATGGAAATTACGATTTGCTGAAAACATTTTACTAGACGCTGTACGGGTCTCTCAGAAATTGCTTCCCGTTATTACCTTGACAACAACGATAAAACCTCTGTTGTGCGTTGATGAATCGGACTTGCTTTGTTTTCAGATATGTCCAAATAGTTTACAAACATCAAAAGTGTAATCTACTGTGACAGATTAGGTCAACCCAATCCTACAGCTCTCTTAAATCTCTGATATTTGTATAATCAGCCTATGAAAGTGAGATGAATTTACAAAAAAGGGGCCTCTTGTGCTGAAGAGAGAGTTCAATTTTCTGACCTTCGATTTTGGAGCAGGTTAGGTATAAAATAAAAGAACATTTTTTCCTACGTAAATACCTAATACATCTCATCGTGTGGTACCAAACACGATAGATATTATCTCGTGGCTTTACCACACGTTGAAATATTTTCGGTATTAACGTAGGAAAAGAAAATATCCTCTATGAATTTATTCCATCATTTAAAATATTATTTTGGTTTTCAAATGGCAAGAGGCTTGTGTTGTTAAATTTTGGAATGTTATGATGATGACTTTTTGTATTATACATTTCATGTATTTGCTACCTTATATTGGTCAATGCTTCTACATAAAGGTAGTGGCTTATTTTTCTACTACTAACACATTTTGCCACATTTTCTGCTTTATTTAACTTTTTTGTGGTCAATCATAATTGAGTACATTTTAGGTCTAAGTACAATAATTGCTCTACTATTTACAGTTTCATTCATCTTTCAATTTTCCAACTACTTTTTTGTTGTTGTATCCTATGTAAATAGTGATCTTTAAGGTAATTACTGAAAGCGTATAATGTGCTATTGTTACTATCAGCATAAATATGTTTTGTTTTAATTTCTAATAATAAACTGTCTGTATTAGTATATAACAATTAAACATTGATTCAACATTGATACCATATTCATATTTTAGTTTGTTGTAACAAAAGTCATACAAAACTAATTTTATATATAATATGGCTGCTATGCACAATTCAATTTAGCACCACCTTTGTTTTTAGGGAGTGTATATCAACTAAGTGATCATTAACTATTTTTCTTGTTATTAAATCAGGAACTTTAGTAAACTACTAATTTTATCAGTTTCACTAATTCTAATTCAGCACTAATCATTTTTCTTACATTTTTGATGGTTCTTTAAAAGATACTGTTATTCATAAACTTAAAGAAGTTCTTTTCAAAGTCATTTTTATTTTAGATTGGGTCTTAAAGTTTGTATTTGATTGAATATATGAGGCCATCTTTTTTCTTGATTAAATTCTAACACGTTATGGCCCTTTTCTATCTTCATACCCGATTCTAAATATAAGTGTAGGTTGCTATATGATACAACGTACTTTTCCTTATTCATTAGGTTAGCCACCAGTCTATCACAATTGATAACATTATTTTATTATATTTTCCATTAATTTAGACTGACGGTTGCTTAGTCCTTCTTTTGTTTGTTCCTTTTAATGTCTTAGATTAGAATGGTTTTGAATTATGAGCATCATGCACATTTCAGGTAACTCAAATCAACCTCTAATATATAACATGTTTCTGAATCAGATGGGATATAATTAGATAACTTATGTCATGAAATCCATGTAAATGAACCAACTGGCAAATTTTGCATCATAATCATATAGATCTTGGTGTTCCAGATCCAAGACTTAGACTAATTTTAATTGTAATCACTAATTAACGGATTATTGGCTTTAGCATAGCTTATACTGACTATAACTATGCCACCTCTTAATCTCTCTCTTTCTATGAATCGATGCATATCAATATTAGTTAATCATTCTAACTTAGATTTTGTTAATTTTAATAATGCGTCTCAAGATATTCCTGCACTACTGAAGAAATGTGCTGGATCTAACTGGTAATGTGTAATATATATGTCTCTAAACTGATCAAACACATAAGCGAGCTAAAAGGATATCTGTCATGATTCATGATACTGACCAAGATTCTTTATGTTACATCTTCCATATCTTTTTAGCATGTTCATTTTCTCCATATGATATTACAGGTTTATGTAATAATGAGTACAGTGCTTTTAAACAATTATATACATTATAGCTCTAACCAGATGGATGTTCCTCAGCAACTTGTTCTGTATTATCTTTTAAATGCTAAATTTTTTATTTAAAGGTTCATTTAAATCTGATATGTTTATCCACACAATCATTTATATTATTAATGTGCATTGGGACTGCAGCATTATTGGCAAATCAGGCTGATATTTGTATGGTATGAGTAAAGGCATCATCATCAAAATCATAGCTATTATACATATTGTTCAGAACAATATTATATTTCATTACATGGTTTGCAAGTAATTCATATATAAAAATCCTTTCAATTTCCTTCCTTGTATCTGCAATGTACTCATAAGCGCAATTATTATTTTCATCTTGCTTTAGCACTTCATGCACAACATCAGATATCAAATGTGTTTCATCTATTACTTTGTAACAAAGAATATTAGCTGTGGAAATGGCAGTTGGTTTTTCTATTGGTTTGTGCTATTGATGTTTTAGCTCTTGGTATTGGTTCTTGCTCCGTTTGCTTGTGCAAGCCTTTTCTTGGTATAGGTATTCGCTTTTTAATCGATTTATTACTCATTTTGCTAAATATAATATCAACAAGTGGGTTCAGTGATTTTCCTCAATCAGTTGTTTTTAATCAGAGTTATGTATTCTAGCCCTCTGTTTTATTGGCCGTGCAAGTTTATTTTAAAAACAATGTCATCACTTCGGTTCATTGATTTTGTTCTTTATTTTATATGTGCTTGTATTCGCTGTTTTTGCTGCTTTAGAATAATCTGATATCATTGTATAATGCCTATTCCATCTAGGCTCCTCTGCATATTTAATATTTTTGATGCCAAATTTATATTTTCTAGTATGATCAAGCTTCATTAATTTATTAATTTCTCTATTGCATTTCTTTTAAACATCACACCCTATCCAAGGGTGAAATGTTGTCGTTATAAAGACTCAACAAAGTTTTTCTGAATATCACTAAAATTTAGGCTACTCGTTTATATATATATATATATATATATATATATATATATATATATATATATATATATATATATATATATACATGATCATTTTATACCAACTCGAAATTGTTTTTTAAACTATATATAGAAAGCTAGGTGCGTTTAAATGGCTTAAGGGAATAATATATGTATATGCATGCATGCATGCATGCATACATACATACATACATATATACATACATACATACATACATACATACATACATACATACATACATACATACATACATACATACATACATACATACATACATGCATGCATGCATGCATGCATACATACATACATACATACATACATACATACATACATACATACATACATACATACATACATACATACATACATACATACATACATACATACAAACATACATACATACTGTTACGACTCTATGGTCTAAGAAAAATGTAACAGAAAGAAAGTGAAACCAACAAATCAAGTAAAAAATCAACAAGCAATTTATTACTAGATAATTAAAATGAAAAATCAAAAAGTCACTTACAGTAATGTGTTTTGAAATCCTAATAATCCAATAAGAATGATTGTTCTAATCACAAGTCCTAAATATAGAATGTTCCGAATTCACGGCTGTGTCCTTGAATGTTATGATGTGCTAATGGTCTCCAAAGTCCTGATGTACTAGTAATCTTGATGTGCTGATGTCAAAATGAAGTATTCCAAAATCTCTGAATATAAATTCACATAAATTCCAAAATCATCAATTAAAAATCCAAAATCCAAAAGTTTATGAGCACTGTTATAATCCAATGAATATTTAAAATAATTCCTCTCTTAGAATTTGGAATGAATTTTCACAACTGTAATAGCTCTTTACAAGACTGATGGTAATGTCAAAACTGAATAAATGTCCACCAAACATGGCATATATAAAGATTGGTCATATGACAGAATGTTCTAGAATATGAGTCATCTTAATGGAATTTTACTTGTAAACAAAAATTCAACCTTGACCTTCAAATTGAGAAAACATATTGATCAAAACAACCTAATTCATGGACACTAGTTAAACATGTTTTTCAAGATAACATTAAGATTTAAGCAAATATTAAAGTGAAGAAACATTTATAATTTCCAAAAATATTTATAATATTATATAAACATCATACATAACACCTCCCCTCATAAAGAAAAAGAAAGATTTATGTAATAAAGCTTTCTTTTGAATATACATCTAATACTATAATAACCAAAATTACATAAGAACATGTTTTATGATACTGGACTTAATTACATCAAGCAATATTACATTTCTAGGCACGTGAGAGTGCATCTGCAATCACATTGTCTTTTCCTCTGATGTGTTTTATGTCAATGTTATATTCCTGCAATATCAAACTCCATCTCAACAATCTCCGATTTTTATCTTTCATTTTGTTGATGTAAGTAAGGGGATTTTGATCACTGTACACAATAATTGGAGAAAGAGCTGAGGTAACATACACTTCAAAATGCTGTAAAGCCAATATCAAAGCCAAACATTCCTTCTCAGTTGTGGAATAATTTTTTTTCTGGTGCTTGTTTAGTTTCTTAGAAAAATAACACACAGGGTGATCCACGACACCTTTGTCTTCCTGAATCAATACTCCAACAACCCCTACATCACTTGCATCAACAAATAATTTAAGTGATTGGCTGAAATTTGGTGCAGAAAGAACTGGTGCATTCTTAAGCATGGCCTTTAACTTGTCAAAAGATTCCTGACACTTGTCAGACCAACGAAATTTGGTTTTCTTACTCAATAAACTTGTCAAAGGTTCAGCAATTTTGGAAAAATTGGAACAAAATTTCCGATAATATCCAGCCATACCTAGAAATCGCATCAGTTGCTTTTTACAAATTGGAACTTGAAATTCAGAGATAGCTTTGACCTTAGCTTCTATAGGTTTAACTTGACCTTGTCCCACAATATGTCCTAAAAATGTGACACAAGCATGGCAAAACTCACTTTTGCTCAAATTAATTGTCAGATTCGCATCGCTGAGTCGATTGAAGAATTTTCGAATGGTTTCCAAATGATCTTCCCAGGTGTTGTTGTAGATAATGACGTCATCGATATAAGCGTCACAATTATCAAGACCAAATGTTATCATGTTCATCAGACGTTGAAACGTTGCAGGCGAATTTTTCATTCCAAACGGCATGACTTTATATTGATAAAGTCCATCTGGAGTTACAAATGTTGAAATTTCTTTTGCCCTTTCCGTCAGTGAAATTTGCCAGAATCCTTTTAAAAGGTCAAACTTGGTGACATATTCCGCATTTCCAATTTTATCAATGCAATCGTCCATTCTTGGGATTGGAAATGAATCAGTTTTGGTGACACTGTTGACTTTTCTATAGTCAGTAAACATACGGAATGTATTATCTGGCTTGGGAACAAGAATACATGGTGAACTCCAGTTACTTATACTTGGTTCAATGAAATCATTCTCCAGTAAATACTGAATTTCTTTCTTCAGATAGTTCTGTTTGAGAGGATTCATCCTATAAGGATGCTGTTTCACAGGCGCAGAATCTACAATGTCAACGTCATGATAAATTTTACTTGTTCGTGTTGGAACATCAGGAAACAAGTGCTCATAGTCATGTAATAGCTGTTTTAGTTCATTTCTTTCCTGTTGTTGTAGATGTGAAAGTTTCTGGTCTAGGTTGTTCAATATTTCTGAATTCCGAAGATTGGTTATACAAGAGTCACTATAGTCTGATCGTACTCCATCGTTGATATCTTCACTGTGTGGGACAGGTACAAATAAATTAACATAATAATTAGCTGGGCCATCTCTGTCAAAATATTCCTTTAACATATTTATATGACAAAGTTGTTTCTGTTTCCGTCTCCCAGGAGTGTCAATGATATAATTTAAGTCATTTACTTTCTTTTCAACGGTATAAGGACCATAAAATTTAGCCTGAAGAGGATTTTGAGGTATGGGAAAGAGAGCCAGAACTTTGTCACCTGGTTTAAAACTCCTTTCCTGTGAATTTATGTCATACCTTAATTTCATTTTTGACTGGGTAGTGTGAAGATTAGTTCTTGCTACTTCACAGGCCTTTGACAACTTGTATTTGAAATCAGAGACATAATCAAGAAGATTAAATTCTGAATCTTCATTTGAAAGAAGTTTCTCTTTCAATAATTTCAATGGTCCACGGACAGTATGACCAAAACCTAGTTCCAAGGGACTAAAACCCAACGACTCTTGAACTGTTTCCCAAACAGCAAACAACAACAAATGAACACCCTCATCCCAATCCTTTTCTGTATCAAAGCAATATGATCGATTCATATTCTTCAAAGTTTGATGAAATCTTTCCAAAGCACCTTGACTTTCAGGGTGATAGGCAGAAGATTTAAACTGTTGGATGCCTAGTTCATGCATAACTTGCTGGAAAATTCCAGACATAAAATTTGACCCTTGATCCGACTGGACAGATTTGGGAAGGCCAACAAGTGTAAAAAACTTCACCAAAGCTTTCACAATAGTTTTAGTTTTTATATTTCTCAGAGGAATTGCCTTTGGAAATCTTGTAGATGTACACATGCTGGTCAACAAGTATTGGTTGCCTAACTTGGTTTTAGGCAAAGGACCAACACAGTCTACCATTATTCTACTAAATGGTTCATCAAATGTAGGAATAGGTTGCAGATGAGCCTTAGGTATCTTTTGATTGGGTTTTCCTACCATTTGACAAGTGTGACAAGATCTGCAGTATTTAGAAACATCACTTTTGAGTTTCGGCCAATAAAAATGATTCAAGATCTTGTGATAAGTCTTACGGACTCCTAAATGACTGGCCAAAGGAGTTTCATGGGCTAAATTAAGAATTTCCTGTCGATATGACTTAGGAACAACAATTTGATAGCTCACTGACCACTCGTCACCAGCGGGTACATCAGGTGGTCTCCATTTCCTCATAAGGACCCCATTTTTCACAAAGTAACACACTGGAACTTCTGTGGCTTCAGTTTCACTAATAGCCCTCTGAAACAAACAAGATATCTCGGGATATTGCTCCTGTTCAACAACAAGAGATTGTCGTTTGTCATCATGATTAGAACAAAGAGAATGAGTTGCCAAAAGAGGATCACTGTGATCAATACCATTTGATTGATCAATACCTAAGGAAAAAGTGACCTCATCAAAAGACTGACCAATACATGTGTCAGCTAAAGGAATAATATCCTGATCAACATCACTCTCAAGAGCTCTTGTTGCCATAGCTCTAGTAACTGCACAAGCAGGGTACAAATCAGGGATTTCAGTTTCGACAGGATCAACTTTCTGATCCAAACAAGGCTTGTCAGTTACAAGTGGATTAACCACAACCTTATCTCCAGCTAGGTTATTGCCTAGTAATAAATGAACACCCTCTATGGGTAAAGAAGTCACTGCCCCAACAGTCACAGGTCCAGAAACTAAGTCTGATGCCAAATTTACACAATGGAGAGGAACATTTACAAAGCCGCACTCTACTCCCTGAACAAGAACACTTTCACTTGAAGAAGACTCCTCAGACAAAGGCAAAGTACCTGATAATAAAAGACTCTGAGAAGCTCCAGTGTCCCTTAATATTTTAATTGGGATAGGTTTGGCAGAATCACCAATAAGTGATATAGAACCTTCTGACATGAATGGTTCATAAGCCTCTAAAATAGAATCAGACTGGGGTTTGTTTGACCCAACAAATCTATTGCTTTCAATACAAGACCGTGACCTTGACCTCGTAGAAATAAGAGCATTTGGAAAAGCTCTGTCTTTACTCTGTTGCTTATTTTTCAACTTGAAGCAATCAGAAATAACGTGCTCTTTCGTTTTACAATAAGTGCACATAGGAAGAGATAAGGATTTCTGATCAGTCTTATCAGATGTTTGATTCCTAACAGTTGTGCTGTTGTGAAATTTGGAAGTACTCGAATGAGATTGAAATGGTTTTTTACCAGAAAACTGCTGAGAGGACGATTTATTGCCAAATGAAATTTTGTGAGTCAAGGAATAATCATCAGCCATACGAGCAGCATTTTCCAAAGTTTCCACTTTCTGCTCGTCAAGATAGGTTTTAACATCACTATGGATGCACCTCTTGAACTCTTCAATTAATACGAGCTGTCTGAGGTTATCATAAGCTTGATCAACTTTCTTGGCTGAGCACCACCTATCAAATAGTTGTTCTTTATCCCTTGCAAATTCGACATGAGTTTGTCCAGTTTCTTTTCTACTATTCCTAAACCTTTGTCGATATGCCTCTGGTGCCAACTCATAAGCTTTCAAGATGTACTCCCTAACCACATCATAATCAGTGTTTTGTTGTACTGACAGTGAAGTGTAGACTTCACGAGCTTTGCCAACAAGTACACTTTGTAATAACAAAGTCCAATGCTCTCTGGGCCATTTCAAGTTTTCAGCTATTTTCTCGAAATGAAGAAAGTATTTATCTACCTCTTTTTCCTGAAAAGGGGGTACTAACCTAATATATCTAGTAACATCAAAACCTGGACTTGTGTTTAAAGGAGTGGAGTGTGCTCTGTTTGCCAGTTCTAATTCTCTTAACTTAAATTGCATTTCCCTTTCTTCTCTTTGCATCTGCATCTGTCTCTCCTCTTTCTCTCTCTCCCTATGCATTTGCCTCTCTTCTTTCTGCATTTGTACCTGCCTCTCTTCTTTCTCTCTCTCCATCTGTATCTGCCTCTCTTCTTTTTCTCTCTCTCTCTGAATCTGAAGCTTTGCTAACTCTAAATCCATCTGGTTCTTTAACTCTAATTCCCTTAATTTCCTGTCAGAACCAGATACAGGCTTTCTCTTCAAACTTAAAGCACTATTTTCAAAAATTCCCTTTCCAACTAAATACTGAATTAAAATAATCTTTATCTCCTGTTTTGTCAATGATACTTTTGCCTCAGATAGACTGTATTTTCTGGCAAGCTCGAGCAACTCATCCTTTCTCATGCACTCTAACCCCTCCTGGGTAGGTTTTGAAATGAAATTCTGAACATTAGATGCCATTGTAAATGCTTGTTGGTTTCACACAAAAAAAATTTCTTTATTAAAAATCTTTGCCAAAGACAAAAAAAATTCAGAGACAAAATCAATATGAATTTCAAAGATAAATTTAATATCTCTAATATGCTTTAAAGAAATTCAATCCCGGAACGACGAGCCCCCTATTCCTGTTACGACTCTATGGTCTAAGAAAAATGTAACAGAAAGAAAGTGAAACCAACAAAACAAGTAAAAAATCAACAAGCAATTTATTACTAGATAATTAAAATGAAAAATCAAAAAGTCACTTACAGTAATGTGTTTTGAAATCCTAATAATCCAATAAGAATGATTGTTCTAATCACAAGTCCTAAATATAGAATGTTCCGAATGTGTCCTTGAATGTTATGATGTGCTAATGGTCTCCAAAGTCCTGATGTACTAGTAATCTTGATGTGCTGATGTCAAAATGAAGTATTCCAAAATCTCTGAATATAAGTTCACATAAATTCCAAAATCATCAATTAAAAATCCAAAATCCAAAAGTTTATGAGCACTGTGATAATCCAATGAATATTTAAAATAATTCCTCTCTTAGAATTTGGAATGAATTTTCACAACTGTAATAGCTCTTTACAAGACTGATGGTAATGTCAAAACTGAATAAATGTCCACCAAACATGGCATATATAAAGATTGTAAACATGACAGAATGTTCTAGAATATGAGTCATCTTAATGGAATTTTACTTGTAAACAAAAATTCAACCTTGACCTTCAAACTGAGAAAACATATTGATCAAAACAACCTAATTCAAGGACACTAGTTAAACATGTTTTTCCTGATAACATTAAGATTTAAGCAAATATTAAAGTGAAGAAACATTTATAATTTCCTAAAATATTTATAATATTATATAAGCATCATACATAACACATACATACATATATACATACATACATACATACATACATACATACATACATACATACATACATACATACATACATACATACATACATACATACATTCATACATACCTTAACAGAAAAACAAAAATTAAAATAATTCTAAATGTGGAATTAGATTTAATAGATACAATGTCTAAGAGGAAGGTTTTACTCGTGTAGACCTAAATTTATGTTTTTTACTAGTTAACATAATTTTGTTAACTAATTTAACGCATATATAATATTATACAATTATATGTTAATTTGAAGGCTGTATAATATAATGGTACTTGATATAAGATACACCATGATATATAAACTACCCCCATTCTCAATTAAATTACTTAGCCTACAAAAAATTAAATGTAGATAACAACAAGATAATAAACATATATCCAGTGTGCAACATGCAGCTTTGGATAGAATTACAAAGTGACCATGCCATCATAAAAACTGTTCCGAAAGAAATTGCGCAATTATGTAATCTTAAAATCCTAAGGTTGTCATATAACAACATAAAAGTTATGCCAGTGGAGTTCTGTTATTTATATAATCTTCTAAAATAGACTTATATTATAATAATTTTATAAAAATGGACAAGTTTGAAGTCTTAAAGTCTCAATTTATCATGTATCAACATAAACAATCTGGCTTTTGGACTTGGAGATCTAATTAATTTTGAAATATTATCACTATCAATTAATAATTTACAAAGCTTTTCTAATGAAGTTTGGAAGATATGTGGTCTGAAAGCTCTAGATTTGTAATATAATAGTGATGTGACAAAAGTAAAAAAAAATTGTATTGCTGTGTTAATTTAAGTGATATTACTATAAATGATACTGGAATTAAATAAATACGTCACACAATCAAACAGTTTTTAAAAAAAGGTTCTGAATGAAACATTTTATAACCCAGGAGTGTGTGAAGTAAAGTTGAAAGAATTAAATAGACAGTTATCGGATGAGACGAAAATTAATAATATCACGGTATATATTATAGTTTGCAATTGTTTATAACTGTGTCAACTGTTTTTCAGTTAATACAATGTACAAATTAAAATTATTTAATTTGTTACCTAACTTAAATATCTTGTATATCTGAAAATGGTCCCCACGAGTTTGAGTCCATAACCTATCCATTTCACAAGTGCCTGCTTTTTTGTGATCACGTTTTAAATTTGTTTCTCGATTAAAAATATTTCTTGAGTTGTTATTTGTATATCAAGCTCATAAAATGTACAATCGATTGGTTCGCCTTTTGAATCATTTATTTCAGAAATAATTGGATTACTATATATAATTTTGATTATTAAAAATATGTCCAAATCTGTGTGTATCCTTTTTCAAATAACGCTATCAACTATGTTACATTTTGTGAAATTTTTCCAGAAAAAAAAACAACAACTTATGATCGGCATGCAGATTCATTCAGGCAGATGATTCATGTTCACGTCTACTAGACATTACAGGTAATATGTTATTATATCTATGCTTTGTAGTATTATACTTCTGAATCGTTTTTGGTAAAATAGCTCAATATTTATATGCATTGTTTGCCGTAAAATACTTCCACATAATTTGTGTATGAGATCTGTTGAAATGTTCCACAAATACAGCCTTACCCTGATTAAATATATGATACATTTTAATATTATTATCAGCCAACCATTTCTCAAACGTTTCATTATAAACTTATTTGCCCTGGCTATTTATTATAGTTTTATTATAAACTTATTTGCCCAAAGCTTTTCTGATTTCCACTTTTTTATAATTTCTTTGAAAGCACTTTTATTATGGAATGGTATTGTCCATGCATATTACTGAGAGTGTCAGTTACAGTTAATAAATATATAAACCTTTTATTATTGTTACTAAAATGCTGCATGTCAACTAAATCGGCCCACCATATAGAATATATTTTGTTAGTTATTACACGGAGCTGAGTAAAATGTATTATTTTAGGTTTATGTAATTCTTCAGCTGAGTGAACAGTCCACGTCAGCACCGTTTCTGGGTTTTTCAAATTCCTTAATCCTTTCACTTTTATGATTTGTTTTACAATGAACGTTTTTCTTGCTTTTCTGATATTGTTTTATCGGTATGGTTGTCGAATTCATCAAGCATTACCGTATCACAGTGATTTAGGTGTACTACTGCTGTAACAATAATCATGTTATTCACATATGGAATATAATTTATTAACTGGTGGGCCGTTTGTTAAGATATTCCCAGGGCCACAGTAACTGCAAGAAAATAGCGCCAATCCACCTTTTAGTAACAGTGGCAAAACTGATTCGTGAATATCAATAATTCCTCCTGTTTTAGTTTGAGATGATACAAACTTTTTTGTTTTAAGTTCCATATATGTAGCATGTCCTCCTCGCCATACTTTAATCATTCCTTGTCTGGTTAACATAAACTTTATCAGTTTCAGTTTCTTTTTTACATCTTAAGCAATATGATAGCTTTAATATATAAGTATGTTATGTTTCCTGATGATATTAAATTGTATTTTGCTGGTACTAAATATTGAATATTTATTCCCTTATAACTCTATTATTATTTGTTGTATGGCCAATACATCAAATTGTTATATCAGTCTGTTGTTTGCACTTTAGACAATATGATTACATTGCTATAATTATGTTAGATTAAATATAAATATTGTTTTATCAAGCGCTCATTGAAATACTTAGCTGCTGATTAAAATCTAATAGTTTATATTTTCCCTATGATATCTGAATGAAATACAATACACACAATTTTGGCCATTTACTGCGATGATAGGATAAACCCTCCTTGCAGAGGACAAGTTCACCTATATCGGCAGCACACTGTCACGTGCAGTCCACATCGATGATGAAACCAACGCCAGAATTGCTAAGGCAAGTGTGGCCTTTTGGAGATTACGCGCAAATGTGTAGGAGGGCACAGGCATCAATCAAGAAACAAAACTGAATGTGTACAAAGTCATTGCGGTGACATCTCTGCTGTATGCATGCGAAACCTGGACGGTATACAGATGCTAAGCCAAGAAAAAGAACCATTTGTTCATGGGCAGCCTGAGAAGATTGATGATGATAAGATGTCAGGACAGGGTCCCTGACACTGAGGTTCTCATACCGGTAGGCATTCCAAGTATTCACACTCTTCTGATGAAATCACAGATGAGATAAGCAGGCCATGTCACCAGGATGTCAGAAGAGAGACTAGCAAAAAAGATCTTCTTCGGTGAGATGAAGGAAGGAAAACGATCTCAGGGTGGTCAGAAGAAACGTTTTAAAGATTCCCTCAAGCTATCGATCTCGCACCAAACTGATCCACCTGGCGCAATTTCATCCATACTAGAGCTACAGACTTTGAACTGAGAAGATTTTCCGAGGCAGTGCAGAAGCGCAATAAAGGTAAATCTTAGAACTGCAGCACGTCTTATGTTGATCAAGCAACCCCAAGCAGCATCTCCTGTCCAGTATGGCACAGACATTTCAGAGCATAAACTAGCTTGATCAACCACTCACGTACTCACATAAACCAAATCAGTTAGTGATGTCATGGTCATCTTGGAACCCGAAAGACGAACAACAACAATGCACACAATACTAACCACACATAAAGCTATCAGGACATTGTATATGTGATGAGTTAAAATAATTTTCGGTTTACTACGCAACATATACTGTTTTTCAATATCTGGTGGGGGTATTCCAAATGAATCAAAATAGTGAATAGCATGGGTCTTACTGTTATTATAAACATCCACTCAATGAGTGCCATCTCCACCAAAAAAATCTTCAAGATAAATTATAATGCTTTGTTTATATTAGTTTTCTTAGTGATTTATTTTTTTCGGTTTAAGTATTACTAAGATGGTATGGTATTCTTATAATCCTGGTACAAATTATTTAAAATTATATACCATGTAGTAAGTCCTTTTCAAGTCTTCTCGCAACTGATTGTTTTTTGGGGTTTTATTTCCTTTTTTTTCTGTGTTTTCTGTGCAGATTTTCTTTTTTATTTGCTGTGATGGCTATCCTTATTTATTGTATTATTCTTTCTTGGCAAATAGTTAACATATTCAAAATATTCTCATTGATTCATCAACTGGAATATCAACAAAAATATTCAGTTGCGGAGTTACAACTTTTGATATGTACATCAGAATGTACCCAACTTCAACATTTTCTAATTGCGACTATCAACCATTTTAATTGTGTTAGCTCATACAAACTTACAAATCAAAATCACCCCGAAATTCCCTTAAAACAGCCTATATTAGTCATAAAATATCCATCTAAACATGAATCTGTTTATATATAACCCATGTACCATTTTTAATTATAAAAATTACCTAATTATTTAATTTAGACCATGAAGAAAGTTAAAAAATATAGTTTACAAACGTTCGCCAGTTTACCTATCAAAACTATCTAGTTAATCATTTTGGAAAATAAAAATGTACCATTCTAATTTTAATACATAATTGTTCTCCTTAAATTGACTTAGTTATTTATTTTGGACCATGGAAATTGAGCATAAAAATAATAATTATAATAATTTCCAATGTATAGTTTACAAAATTTGACCACACAAATTTCCAATATATAGTTTACAAAATATGACCTTATACGTTTTCCAATATATTTTCTACAAAACTGGACCATAAACATTCCAATATATAGTTCATAAAATCTGACCATATAAATTTATCACACAATTGACTACAACAATCAGGTACAAAGTGACTATATAATTTTCCAATATACACCGTTTTTAAAATTTGCACATATGAATTGACCATAACAATTGTCCACATAAATGACCACAAAACTTGATCAAAAACATTGTCCACAAAATTGATGATATAAAGTTTCCTTTATATATATAGTTTAAAAACTCGTATCATAAAAATCTGCTACAAAAAATGTATATTTTACAGTAGCAGTCTTTGCTCAGACCTGCAACATGCAGAATATCTGACAATTAAAATATGCTAACATGTATAGGTCCTAATTTTAATCGCGAGAAATAACATATAGATCATGGATGCCTTAAAAGTGCCTTGAAAGTACAAGTAAGGGAATTTGCAATGCACGTGCATTTCACAGAAATTCTACATGTGCCCTTAATGGTTTTTTTTGTATGTTTATCATTGATGAAAGCAGAAGTTACAAACCCTTTTCATGCTTGCCCCCCCCCCCACCATATATCAATTCACATCAGATCCCAACGTTCGCGAATTTAGGTTTTGTTCAATGACCTTTGATGGATTTAATAACTTGAAATAACATTTGACAAGAGCAGTTTCACTGGTTTTACTGGCAAAATATTTTACAGAGTTTGGACCTGTACAATTTTGTTTTGCATTGTCACAAAAGTTGGTATCATGCTTTACATTACGAAGGCGTAGGTCAAGATTGTTTCTCACTTTCACACATTAACGATTGTATGATACTTTCTTCCTGCTTGACTTTGCACTTCATCTTCCTGCCAAAAACGTTTGAAGAGCCTACTAGATTGAAGGCGTTACTTTAAGAATGTCTATATTGGGTTTGTTTTTTTCATGGAGTTAAGACTTGGTTTGACTTTTTAATTCGCTCTTCAATTTACATGATAATTGTTACGACTCTATGGTCCAAGAAAAATGTAACAGAAAGAAAGTGAAACCAACAAATCAAGCAAAAAATCAACAAGCTATTTATTACTAGATAATTAAAATGAAAAATCAAAAAGTCACTTACAGTAATGTGTTTTGAAATCCTAATAATCCAATAAGAATGATTGTTCTAATCACAAAGCCTAAATATAGAATGTTCCGAATTCACGGCTGTGTCCTTGAATGTTATGATGTGCTAATGGTCTCCAAAGTCCTGATGTACTAGTAATCTTTGATGTGCTGATGTCAAAATGAAGTATTCCAAAATCTCTGAATAAGTTCACATAAATTCCAAAATCATCAATTAAAAATCCAAAATCCAAAAGTTTATGAGTCCTTTTATAATCCAATGAATATTTAAAATAATTCCTCTCTTAGAATTTGGAATGAAGTTTCACAACTGTAATAGCTCTTTACAAGACTGATGCTAATGTCAAAACTGAATAAATGTCCACCAAACATGGCATATATAAAGATTGGTCACATGACAGAATGCTCTAGAACATGTGTCATCTTAATGGAATTTTACTTGTAAACAAAAATCAACCTTGACCTTCAAATTGAGAAAACATATTGATCAAAACAACCTAATTCAAGGACACTAGTTAAACATGTTTTTCCTGATAAACATTAAGATTTAAGCAAATATTAAAGTGAAGAAACATTTATAATTTCCCAAAATATTTAAAATATTATATAAACATCATACATAACACCTCCCCTCATAAAGAAAAAGAAAGATTTATGTAATAAAGCTTTCTTTTGAATATACATCTAATACTATAATAACCAAAATTACATAAGAACATGTTTTATGATACTGGACTTAATTACATCAAGCAATATTACATTTCTAGGCACGTGAGAGTGCATCTGCAATCACATTGTCTTTTCCCCTGATGTGTCTGATGTCAATGTTATATTCCTGCAATATCAAACTCCATCTCAACAATCTCCGATTTTTATCTTTCATTTTGTTGATGAAAGTAAGGGGATTGTGATCACTGTACACAATAACTGGAGAAAGAGCTGAGGTGACATACACTTCAAAATGCTGTAAAGCCAATATCAAAGCCAAACATTCCTTCTCAATTGTGGAATAATTTTTCTGGTGCTTGTTTAGTTTTTTAGAAAAATAACACACAGGGTGATCCACACCACTTTTGTCTTCCTGAATCAATACTCCACCAACCCCTACATCACTTGCATCAACAGATAATTTAAATGATTGGCTGAAATTTGGTGCAGAAAGAACTGGTGCATTCTTAAGCATGGCCTTTAACTCGTCAAAAGATTCCTGACACTTGTCAGACCAATAAAATTTGGTTTTCTTACTCAATAAACTTGTCAAAGGTTCAGCAATTTTGGAAAAATTGGAACAAAATTTCCGATAATATCCAGCCATACCTAGAAATCGCATCAGTTGCTTTTTACAAATTGGAACTTGAAATTCAGAGATAGCTTTGACCTTAGCTTCTATAGGTTTAACTTGACCTTGTCCCACAATATGTCCTAAAAATGTGACACAAGCATGGCAAAACTCACTTTTGCTCAAATTAATTGTCAGATTCGCATCGCTGAGTCGATTGAAGAATTTTCGAATGGTTTCCAAATGATCTTCCCAGGTGTTGTTGTAGATAATGACGTCATCGATATAAGCGTCACAATTATCAAGACCAAATGTTATTATGTTCATCAGACGTTGAAACGTTGCAGGCGAATTTTTCATTCCAAACGGCATGACTTTATATTGATAAAGTCCAACTGGAGTTACAAATGCTGAAATTTCTTTTGCTCTTTCCGTCAGTGGAATTTGCCAGAATCCTTTTAAAAGGTCAAACTTGGTGACATATTCCGCATCAATGCAATCGTCCATTCTTGGGATTGGAAATGAATTAGTTTTGGTGACACTGTTGACTTTTCTATAGTCAGTAAACATACGGAATGTATTATCTGGCTTGGGAACAAGAATACATGGTGAACTCCAGTTACTTTTACTTGGTTCTATGAAATCATTCTCCAGTAAATACTGAATTTCTTTCTTCAGATAGTTCTGTTTGAGAGTATTCATCCTATAAGGATGCTGTTTCACAGGCGCAGAATC
Source organism: Margaritifera margaritifera (assembly GCA_029931535.1). Taxonomy (NCBI): domain Eukaryota; kingdom Metazoa; phylum Mollusca; class Bivalvia; order Unionida; family Margaritiferidae; genus Margaritifera; species Margaritifera margaritifera. Next base: position 1,911,884 of record JAQPZY010001563.1, read on the forward strand.
TACAATGTCAACGTCATGATAAATTTTACTTGTTCGTGTTGGAACATCAGGAAACAAGTGCTCATAGTCATGTAATAGCTGTTTTAGTTCATTTCTTTCCTGTTGTTGTAGATGTGAAAGTTTCTGGTCTAGGTTGTTCAATATTTCTGAATTCCGAAGATTGGTTATACCAGAGTCACTATAGTCTGATCGTACTCCATCGTTGATATCTTCACTGTGTGGGACATGTACAACTAAATTAACTGAATAATTAGCTGGGCTATCTCTGTCAAAATATTCCTTTAACATATTTATATGACAAAGTTGTTTCTGTTTCCGTCTCCCAGGAGTGTTAATGATATAATTTAAGTCATTTACTTTCTTTTCAACGGTATAAGGACCAAAAAATTTAGCCTGAAGAGGATTCTGAGGTATGGGAAAGAGAGCCAGAACTTTGTCACCAGGTTTAAAACTCCTTTCCTGTGAATTTCTGTCATACCTTAATTTCATTTTTGACTGGGTAGTGTGAAGATTAGTTCTTGCTACTTCACAGGCCTTTGACAACTTGTATTTGAAATCAGAAACATAATCAAGAAGATTAATCTTTGAATCTTCATTTGAAAGAAGTTTCTCTTTCAATAATTTCAATGGTCCACGGACAGTATGACCAAAAACTAGTTCAAAGGGACTAAAACCCAACGACTCTTGAACTGATTCCCTAACAGCAAACAACAACAAATGAACACCCTCATCCCAATCCTTTTCTGTATCAAAGCAATATGATCGAATCACATTCTTCAAAGTTTGATGAAATATTTCCAAAGCACCTTGACTTTCAGGGTGATAGGCAGAAGATTTAAACTGTTGGATGCCTAATTCATGCATAACTTGTTGGAAAATTCCAGACATACAATTTGACTCTTGATCTGACTGGACAGATTTGGGAAGGCCAACAAGTGTAAAAAACTTCATGAAAGCTTTCACAATAGTTTTAGTTTTTATATTTCTCAGAGGAATTGCCTCTGGAAATCTTGTAGATTTACACATGATGGTCAACAAGTATTGTTTGCCTGACTTGGTTTTAGGTAAAGGACCAACACAGTCTACTATTATTCTACTAAATGGTTCATCAAATGCAGGAATAGGTTGCAGATGAGCCTTAGGTATCTTTTGATTGGGTTTTCCTACCATTTGACAAGTGTGACAAGATCTGCAGTATTTAGAAACATCACTTTTGAGTTTCGGCCAATAAAAATGATTCAAGATCTTGTGATAAGTCTTACGGACTCCTAAATGACCAGCCAAAGGAGTTTCATGGGCTAAATTAAGAATTTCCTGTCGATATGACTTAGGAACAACAATTTGATAGCTCACTGACCACTCGTCACCAGCGGGTACATCAGGTGGTCTCCATTTCCTCATAAGGACCCCATTTTTCACAAAGTAACACACTGGAACTTGTGTGGCTTCAGTTTCACTAATAGCCCTCTGAAACAAACAAGATATCTCGGGATCTTGCTCCTGTTCAACGACAAGGGATTGTCGTTTGTCACCCGGATTAGGACAAAGAGAATGAGTTGCTAAAAGAGGATCACTGTGATCAATACCGTTTGATTGATCAATACCTGAGGAAAAAGTGACCTCATCAAAAGACTGACCAATACATGTGTCAGCTAAAGGAATAATATCCTGATCAACATCACTCTCAAGAGCTCTTTTTGCCATAGCTCTAGTAACTGCACAAGCAGGGTACAAATCAGGGATTTCAGTTTCGACAGGATCAACTTTCTGATCCAAACAAGGCTTGTCAGTTACAAGTGGATTAACCACAACCTTATCTCCAGCTAGGTTATTGCCTAGTAATAAATGAACACCCACTATGGGTAAAGAAGTCACTGCCCCAACAGTCACAGCTCCAGAATCTAAGTCTGATGCCAAATTTACACAATGAAGAGGAACATTTACAAACGCCGCACTCTACTCCCTGAACAAGAACACTTTCACTTGAAGAAGACTCCTCAGACAAAGGCAAAGTACCTGATAATAAAAGACTCTGAGAAGCTCCAGTGTCCCTTAATATTTTAATTGGGATAGGTTTGGCAGAATCACCAATAAGTGATATAGAACCTTCTGACATGAATGGTTCATAAGCCTCCAAAATAGAATCAGACTGGGGTTTGTTTGACCCAACAAATGTATTGCTTTCAATACAAGACCGTGACCTTGACCTCGTAGAAATAAGAGCATTTGGAAAAGCTCTGTCTTTTCTCTGTTGCTTATTTTTCAACTTGAAGCAATCATAAATAACGTGCCCTTTCTTTTTACAATAAGTGCACGTAGGAAGAGATAAGGATTTCTGATCAGTCTTATCAGATGTTTGATTCCTAACAGTTGTGCTGTTGTGAAATTTGGAAGTACTCGAATGAGATTGAAATGGTTTTTTACCAGAAAACTGCTGAGAGGACGATTTATTGCCAAATGAAATTTTGTGAGTCAAGGAATAATCATCAGCCATACGAGCAGCATTTTCCAAAGTTTCCACATTCTGCTCGTCAAGATAGGTTTTAACATCACTATGGATGCACCTCTTGAACTCTTCAATTAATACGAGCTGACTGAGGTTATCATAAGCTTGATCAACTTTCTTGGCTGAGCACCACCTATCAAATAGTTGTTCTTTATCCCTTGCAAATTCGACATGAGTTTGTCCAGTTTCTTTTCTACAATTCCTAAACCTTTGTCGATATGCCTCTGGTACCAACTCATAAGTTTTCAGGATGTACTCCCTAACCACATCATAATCAGTGTTTTGTTGTACTGACAGTGAAGTGTAGACTTCACGAGCTTTGCCAATAAGTACACTTTGTAATAACAAAGTCCAATGCTCTCTGGGCCATTTCAAGTTTTCAGCTATTTTCTCGAAATTAAGAAAGTATTTATCTACTTCTTTTTCCTGAAAAGGGGGTACTAACCTAATATATCTAGTAACATCAAAACCTGGACTTGTGTTTAAAGGAGTGGAGTGTGCCCCGTTTGCCAGTTCTAATTCTCATAATTTAAATTGCATTTCCCTTTCTTCTCTTTGCATCTGCATCTGTCTCTTTTCTTTCTCTCTCTCCCTCTCCATCTGCATTTGCCTCTCTTCTTTCTGCATTTGTATCTGCCTCTCTTCTTTCTCTCTCTCCATCTGTATCTGCCTCTCTTCTTTCTCTCTCTCCATCTGTATCTGCCTCTCTTCTTTCTCTCTCTCCATCTGTATCTGCCTCTCTTCTTTCTCTCTCTCCATCTGCCTCTCTTCTTTTTTTCTCTCTCTCTGAATCTGAAGCTTTGCTAACTCCAAATCCATCTGGTTCTTTAACTCTAATTCCCTTAATTTCCTGTCAGAACCAGATACAGGCTTTCTCTTCGAACTTAAAGCACTATTTTCAAAAATTCCCTTTCCTACTAAATACTGAATTAAAATAATCTTTATTTCCTGTTTTGTCAATGATACTTTTGCCTCAGATAGACTGTATTTTCTGGCAAGCTCGAGCAACTCATCCTTTCTCATGCACTCTAACCCCTCCTGGGTAGGTTTTGAAATGAAATTCTGAACATTAGATGCCATTGTAAATGCTTGTTGGTTTCACACAAAAAAAATTCTCTATTAAAAATCTTTGCCAAAGACAAAAAAAAATTCTCCGAGAAAAAATCAATATGAATTTCAAAGATAAATTTAATATCTCTAATATGCTTTAAAGAAAATCAATCCCAGAAGACGAGCCCCCAATTTCTGTTACGACTCTATGGTCTAAGAAAAATGTAACAGAAAGAAAGTGAAACCAACAAATCAAGTAAAAAATCAACAAGCAATTTATTACTAGATAATTAAAATGAAAAATCAAAAAGTCACTTACAGTAATGTGTTTTGAAATCCTAATAATCCAATAAGAATGATTGTTCTAATCACAAGTCCTAAATATAGAATGTTCCGAATTCACGGCTGTGTCCTTGAATGTTATGATGTGCTAATGGTCTCCAAAGTCCTAATGTACTAGTAATCTTTGATGTGCTGATGTCAAAATGAAGTATTCCAAAATCTCTGAATAAGTTCACATAAATTCCAAAATCATCAATTAAAAATCCAAAATCCAAAAGTTTATGAGCACTGTTATAATCCAATGAATATTTAAAATAATTCCTCTCTTAGAATTTGGAATGAATTTTCACAACTGTAATAGCTCTTTACAAGACTGATGGTAATGTCAAAACTGAATAAATGTCCACCAAACATGGCATATATAAAGATTGGTCACATGACAGAATGTACTAGAACATGTGTCATCTTAATGGAATTTTACTTGTAAACAAAAATCAACCTTGACCTTCAAATTGAGAAAACATATTGATCAAAACAACCTAATTCAAGGACACTAGTTAAACATGTTTTTCCTGATAAACATTAAGATTTAAGCAAATATTAAAGTTAAGAAACATTTATAATTTCCCAAAATATGTATAATATTATATAAACATCATACATAACAATAAGGGAGAACAGCATCTGTATATTTTGGACACATTTCTGGTCCTATTCTTTAGTTTGTTACATTTTTTTCCCTCATCCTCATATGACAAATCGAGTACGTTCTTTAATGTCTTCTTTCTATACTTTTCATACAATAAAGCAAATATCCTGTTGAAGTAACATATTGGAAATTTGGATAACCGTATGATTGCCTCTTCAACTATTATATAGTTGAACCTGTCTTAAAGGTCACCTGAATACGTTTTGGCACATCTGACCTGAACATGACCTAAAATATATCTATGTGTATTCACTAGAACAGCTTTTATCGACCATACAGGAAGAAAGTTTTACTAAAACCTTTTAATTAAATCTTATTTATGTATATGTTGGATAAATTTATCTATGGTGGCATGCTTATATCCTTCGAATCTCATATATCCACCATCTTTCCATATTTGCATAACCAAACGTAAACCCTGGTTACCTTGGGTCTGAAAACCGACGTCACACGACTACCATCATATCATTAAACGTCCACCAAATGATCAAAGTGAAACATCTTCACAGTTAGTGCATCACAAGAACTCAGATACTTCCCACAGGTTGCTGTTTAAGCCACATTTGGTTACAATGATATAATGTCATCTGTCTTGATGTTTACACTTGTCTGTGTTTTCAGAGAAGAAGAATGTATACGCCTTATATGTTCATTCTAATTCCTCATTTTTTATTTAACTCACTGCATTATTATTACAGCAGAAATATAGGACATACCGTTGAATGTTGATAATAAGTTTGATTGTTTGAGAAGATGGATTTTGCAATTATAAGATAACGACTTGGCAATATTAAATTAACAAGTGGAGCGAGAGACTCGGTAAAATTGTACGCAGGTGGTAAGGATAATAAACTTTAGGTAGAGGAAAAATACGATTATAACGGGTAGATGATTTATGGAAAGAACTGTAAAAAAGCGATAATTAACGCTGGTGAACGTATTTACAGTAAGGTGTATCAGTCGAATCACAGCCTCTGATAGTATAGTTCATATCCTAAACTATAAAAATATATTAGGTTATTTTTCTCTCATTTGCACAGAATGAATTTACCTGAAAGAATCGAGATAAAAGATGTACCCAATAATTTGCATGATTGTGAATGATAAAGGGTCCATACTGTAACGTTTTCTTGATCGACTTAAGGTCATCGTTTTCATTAAAGGTTCGTCCCAGCCTAGCACTTTACCAAAACAAAACTAAGTCAGGAAGAAATAAATGTAATAGATATATTCACACAACATTGGGAACATGCTCATTCACATTGCAGCAAATCCTATCATACATATGTATTGTTTACCCATCTATGGGTTCTGACATGTACCCGATACTGGAGAAGGGTATTTGAGGTTTAGAATGACTGTATTTTACACCACAACGTATACATTACAAAACATAGCTTATTGGTGGACTGGAGGATTAGCAGTTTCCCTTACATTTGTTTTCTCCACATACAAATTGTATATAGCTTTGAGACATATACCCAGGATTGGAATTAGCATGTATGGAAGTTATGGTGCTTCCAAAGATGGGGACTAATGGTAATTTGGAATGTGTTACAAAACCAGATAAATTATAGTTATAATATTATTGCTATCGGTTCTTTACTCCAACTTCAATGATGCCTGTAGCATAGCCATACCCATGGTTTAGTAACTTTACTTTTTTACAACCGCTAAGTTGTGTGCCCAATGACTAAAAATCAGCCCCGAACTGTCGTTGCAGACGTCTTTATACACAAAAAGGTAGCTAAGGGAAACTCAATCAACTAATCAAAACGCTTGTTGCATGCCACCTTGTGATGTAATTCTAATATATCCACACAGGAGATTACGGTACGGAAATTACATCGTACGTCAGAATGCATCTGAATTTACAAGAATTTAGCATGTTGATGATTCAATCATCATAGTATTTAACATCGTTGTCATAAAGGCAACCATTTATCGTAAGATAAAGACCTGGCATGTTTATTATGTTTCAAAAACTCCATCTGAATCGTGGAAAACTTCCATAGCGTGACAACGGTCGGGTACGTAAGCGAGTCTTCATTGTTCAAACTATTACAACACCTCGTGAGGGAAGAATGTATTTACATGACTTTATTAGGAAATACGAGGACATACGAACTATACAAGTGTTACAATACTGAGAAATGGCTTAAACAAAACAGGATCAATATTACCAGAATTGCAAGTGTTAATAATTTCAACAATAATAAATAATTATAACATAATGTAAAAGCTTGTGCTAATCAACTTATGTATACGGTTATTAATTAGAAATATTCCCGTATTGTGAATAAAGAATTTCTAAACTTTGGAGAGAATTTAGTGTCTTTGTAACACTATGACTATTGTTGGAAATTTTCTTTTCTTCTGGGAATACATACATTTTAAGACAGACTAAAACCAAACCAAACCTTAAATTGGGACTTCAGTACCAAAGCTCGACAAAAATCCATCGCCAGCACTAAAGAATGCACGCATTGCCCATAGATGTTTATGAAAAAACAGCTTCAAATCAAGCATGGTGGTATCACCATGGTCACAATTGGCTAAATATTGGCATTTGCGCTTCTTTTGTGTAGTTCTACACTAATGCAATAGAAAAGATAGGTTCTATATAGTTTTCTTTAAGAAGTTAGTTAAGAATCTTTTTGAACTAACTAATGATCAAAGCGCAAATCTAAAGACGTATCTTGCGACTAGATCTCAGTCGAATGAAAAGTATGGTTTCGTCCAAGATTATTTTTCTGATTTAAAGATAATATAACAGCTTTTGGTATTTGAGAAAGAAAACATTCTTGAGGTTACGGATAGCAGAAGGACACGTGTGTGTAAATACATCATTAGCTATGTAAATACATCAAACGACCTCATTTAATACCTGTTTTACCTCTTCTGAAATAGCGTAGGACCTGAATACAAAATTGCAAATAACTGTTGACAGACTGAAGATATAACGTTATGCGCCGTAGCTTTCTTGTTGGCAAGACTCAAGAAGTAGGAAGTGCAAAGGATCAACTTGGTAACAAGATACTAAACAAAGCAGGACTCGTGTATTAGTGGAAAGTTAGACAAATGAAGAGAAAGTTATTTCAAAAGAAATTCAAACATTGAGACCATCCATATGAAAAGCTGATGCAACACAATTTGTAGGTTTGAATGAAATATGTCTTTGAAATGACGGTAAGCTCTGACCGAGAGGTGTACAAAGTAACTAACTTTATGAAGACATTTTTGGACGTTTGATATGTCCCACGGCGCCATAAAGAGCAACCTAGGCAGCTAAGTAAATTACCACAAAATGTACCTCTCTCACACAATGCTCCGTCCTCCATTTGCCCTACACAGCTCGCTGTAAATAGACCCGTACCGCTACTTGTTTTCCGTGCGTAGACACATTCCTTAGGGCCATTTGCAATGTTCTTGGTAATGGTCGTGTGGACTGTAACAATTCAATCACAATTGTCAATCGCATGGTAGGTACTCAATCATTTACATTTATTAGATCATGTCAAACATAGAAGAAACAAAAATGTAATCAACATGTATACAAATCACTTACCTCGCTGTTAAGTTTATTTCCGTTCAAGTAAAAATTCAATTAAATTAAATGTCCTTTAGTCTGAGTATTGTGCTTGTTTCCGCTTATTTGGCTGCTATTTTCAAATCGGGCTTAACTGTATTCTCACCTGATAATGAATAATATGGCTTCATTACATCGCAAATGAATACTTATGTTTACAAAAGGTTTGCAATCTTGAATGTATTAGCAGAACATCTTTCTTTCAAGGCAGGATCAAAATTGAAGAAATCATCAAAATTCAGTATAAAGATATCTTAGCCTAACAACATCTTGGAGATTGTTTCTGATGTAGGGAAGCTGTCAGTCTTGTATCATTATATATATGCTTCATACAAAGTAAATGCCTAAGACGTGGAGATAATATGGCGACAATATAACCTATGATGTATTTGCAAATGATGTCCCCTTATATATCCCATGTGTCTAATAGTCCCGATTTTCAATGTGAACATTCCTTAGACAAGATTTTTCTCTTTATTTCCAATCAACAAACACATTGCTACGAAAACCTTACACACTTCACTATATATGGAAAAACGGTGATTCGTAAAGATATTTCGTTTTGTTAGAGACAAAACAAACAAGAAATAGAAAACACCGTAATATAAACTGTTGATCTTGAAAACTTGTAAATTAATTTTTTTTGATAACATTGAATGATGGCGACAAATGTAGAAAACCAATAATTTTTTTAAGGCTTTGAATAGCACTAACATTTGTTTTAAAAACTAAGTTTCAACTGATACACTTAAAACCTTAATATGGAATATATTGACGTTTCAGCTGTTTGTTATTATGCCGTCTTAAGCGTTAATACTACTGCAATCTCAAACAGAGTAAATTTGCTATCCATGTAATTTCTATCAGATGATAACGGGAATGGAGCTAAATTGATATGCACAATGAAGGTGCATGCTGACATCAGAGCTAAAATTCAGGTTGACGATGTCGTGTTAAGTATTCTATAAGTCTTGAAATATTAATATTCATGATTTTAAGTTTCATAACCTCCAAAAATGACAACAAATAACTCAGGAATACCAAGCTTTAGTCATGCAGAAAAATGTTTGTTTCATATGATTTAAGGATGCAACTCCTAACGTGATGACATACGATTTATAATTTCAGGTCATATATTGGAAGTTGGCAAACTACTAAAGGTCTTGATTGATAGTTCTTAATTCATAGTGTTGTTAAATATTGACAAGCCACACATTCATGCCAACACAATCTTCTCATTTGTCCTGCTTTTATTTGGCTTTAATATATATTTATGTAGGTAGGCAGGAAAGTAAAATAGGATTTACTTGTTTGATACACGTCTCTTAACGTTAACTACATGCAATGGAACATTACCTTTTTCATACAGAGATATTAAATTATTTCCACCACATAGATGACTTGGGTCATTGTTGCACGTGTGGTTACAACCACTTGACCAATTAAGATGGTTAGCTTGTTTGAAACAAAAGCAGTCATTGCCCTGAAAAAAACCCAAATCATCCTCGTCATCACCATCGTCATCGTCAATTCAAGCCTTACCATAATCATATCAGTAAAGTATATGATATGATAAGATACATTGCAATCCTCGATAAAAGATCTATATACTTTAGCACAGTAAGATAAAGATAAATATGTAGTGTCGGTTATGTACGACATTTTAAAAAAAATATCTGTATTCTTGTGGTTCGTCTTTGGAACAGTCTTCGTTTTGTCCTTTCAACTATTTATTAATAACTCACAATTGAAGAACTACATGTTGATATTGGAGCATGAGATCTGGTACAGGTGAAATGCTTATTACTTGACTCAGCATATCCATTGATCGATTTTGGTTTTGATAATAGTGCCTAACCATGGAAATTACTCTCACTTCAATCGAATAAAGCAATCTCTGTAGAACAAATACTACTTGATGAAAAAAACAGATTGGTATGACTACCTTCAGTCCAATGTAGATAAACTGTTTACAAAACTGTAAACAGCTCCAGATGATGTTCGTAGTAAATGTTTTCTTTTGATTGAATCCAGAAAATGGCAATTGCATACAGTCTGCAAGAAAAGGACATAGCATATGCAACTTATATGTTGTCTTGTAAGGACAATACAAATATTTGCATTCTGATAATACAGTAGTACATGCTTGGATGCAATATGTCGATGATAAATAACACTTAAATTATATGTCAGCGATCAACACATGTCTGTGCAAGCAGGGCTACAGGACAGTCTGAAAATTCCAAATAGCATCTGCCTTCTCTAGAACTCAGATCAGGTTTCGCTTGCGAAGCGGGTCAAAAGGCGGTTAAACATTGTGCCAGTGGATATAGAGGGCTCTACCTTCTGATTCTCGTATGTCATGACAAATCGACTTACATCTGAATTTACGTCACATGCATTTGGAAAATCTCATACTTTAGTGTAAACAAATTGCATCCTAATGTTTCGCTTGGATATAATTTTTACATAACAGCGATATGTCTCATACACCTTCACGCCACTAGAGGAAATGCAAACACTTTTTATAAAAATAACATGTATACTGTCGTTCCGAAGGTGGGAATACAAACATTACGCATCATAGTATACGCCTCTTAAGGTGGAAAAATATGTTGATAAGAAGTAATTTGGAATATTGTGCGCATCACAAGTTGTCAGAACGACGGCCCTTGGCTCCACTTATCATTCTGTTTGTTTTTAGGTGGTGGGGTTGGGGGGTGTCACTGGGACGCAAATGTCTGCGCGCACGTTTCTGTCACGCTCGTAAATTTCTGTAACGTTTGTCGAAGTTGGTCAAAGAAGAGAGAGAAATGTATTGTATAAGTGTCGTCCCGAGAGCTTTTGATTAAAGTTGAGCACAGCATAAGTAGTATAGACGTGGAGTTATAGGCCCAGCAGAAATAAAATATTAAATGTCATAAGACGCTGCACACAGTGTTATAGTGTTATTGTAAGGTCGCGGTGTATCATTAATAGGCCGAAATCGTCTTTCGCCTCCTCTGGATTAGAGCATTTTTTGTTGTTGTTGCCTCTTCATCAATTGTTGCAGCAGCATGAGCTTTGTGAGCTACAAAGCTAATTTCAGTTTCACCTGGTGGTATTATTCAATGTCATTCAATATTAGCAGAACATTTGTATTGAGATGTGTCCATTATTTATGGTCCTAGAGATGTGGTCTGATATGATATTCAGTTTGTTAGTCAGATTGACTTCTGCTAACTTTTACATGGAGACGCTGGGTAATAAACTTGCCTGCAATCCCAGTCAGTCCACATTCTAGAACGATTGCCTCGAGCACTACGACGACAGGGTGGCAATAATGGTAGATGTTAGTCATATGACCACAGACTCTCATACCGAGGCCGGCTGTAATAACGGTGTTGACAACGCAGTCAGTGGCATTAATAGCTAGATAGTACATTTTGTACAACAAAGCTCTCGTATCTCGTTCTCTCTTAAGTCGGTGTTTGAGTTCGCTGAATTACTGGAGTCTATATCTCTCATCAATTCTTACTACTACAATCGAAACAACTGGTAGCTCTAGATGCATGCCCACCTTTGGAATTCCAGTGCTTGCTGCAAGTGGGACAGATAGAACGACATAATCCAAGTGCTTCATTTTTCAATTTTTATATAGGAATCTAAATCGATATTGGGTATAGCCATTCAAGATCATTGTACCCTGAAATCGGATAGCCTGAAGTAGGAAAGACACATTTATATAAAGGACTCTTTTCCTTTTATGTGTTTGGTCCCTCTTAGCCTAGACAATAATTGTGCGAGAGAATGTGCGGATTGAACATAGACTGTGCCGGATAATTCAAAATCTCCATTTTTGACACAGCCACCACAAGCAGATTAGTAGTGTATTTTTGCTAAGATTATATGCTTTACATCCGTGAGTGGTAAATTTTATACTCTTTCATCTCAATCATAAGCGCCGTTAATAAACGTTAGAACCTAAGAACCTTCCCAGACTGTTTGTACAGTTCACGCGTGGTGTTGTCGGATGGTCATCATAGACATTGGTAGCAGCATTCTGCTATTTGCAGGAACACATCTTTTTAATGTAGAGGCCGCCCAGTTTAAGGTGTCTAGTCACAGCCTAAGTACCGTCGCATAGAACAGCCTCTTATTTAGTCACACATTTTTATTATTAAAAAAATCTGCAGATGCGACATCATTATTATCTCCAGGAATAAACGACACCTTTCATGTTCTATTTTCAGGGCTTTGCTAATGATGCCGTCAGACATCGACAGCTTGTCGTCTACATATGACACTTTAGAACTGCCTTGCAGCTCGTCCAAGGACTAGCTAACGTGTTATTGTTTTGCCAACAGGGCTTCACCATGGGGCGAAGATACTGTTTTATTTAATTTCAATGAATACCGTTATAGACAGTCTGTTGCTATCAAGAATTTTGTTTCCTCCATCAGTGACTTGAATTATTAGCTCGTTGACTGTGCTACCTTGCAGCCGTTTAAAGTCAGTCGTACGGTCGAGGCACGGCAAAACACTCAACTGAGAGCAGGGAACTATTCCTAGCGGTGTTGACGGAGCGCCATCGACAGCAACATTGTTTGTCATGGACAAGTGGACTAGGTTACGGTAAAGTCAAGTAGTCTGTCTCTGGCGGAACGGCCTACACAAAGACATCCGACATCATCTAGTCCTAGGAAGGAAGGATTGCAAGCCATAGTTAAATAGCACCTCGCAAATTGATCAGGACCACCATAGCTATCAGCCCATTTCCCTTGCAAATCTCGAGTGACAGATCTAAAGTATCATGGTTTTGTTTCTAAGCATGTCAGAGCCGTAGGGGTCTGATTCGGTGTTTAGCCACTTACCAACCAAATCGATTGCCTGTTGCGTTGAGAAAACTAGCTGTCATTTATATTGTGCTCAACAACGCAGTAAGTGATGAATCGGAGATGAATCATAACACACGCTGGACGATTGTGCTCCAACAATAATAACTTTCTCCAGCAAAAGACGAGTTGAGAAAGTCAGAAACGATTACCATTCAGATCACAAAAAGGCATAGGCAGCGGACCTATTGTACATGTACCTCTACGTTATGATAGACGAGCTGCACAGCAATGGGGATGAAATGTTCCTCAGTGTATTATACTAAAATGCTTCCCAAAAGCGCCTACTCTGCGATAATATGTGGATAAACCAGCTGATGCAAAAAAATCTTCTTGTTCGATCTCCTTAAAGGTTATTATCAGGGCATATTTCAGCATATCTTCATCCACTGCCCCATCATCACCTGACAGAAAACATATTAAATGCGAGGCTTGATTTGGACAGACCCATCAATATATATTGTCAACAGTAACAACACACTTCATGACTATATATAGGCATTCTACAACATCTTCGATGCTGAGCCGACCCAATATATTACTGACGACTGCTGAACAATGGAAACCACGATAGAAAGGGAAAGTATGTCGGTATTTCTCGCTAACTTTGGTTGTCACGCGAATCAAATCTTCTGGACGTTTGCATCAATAGAATGCTGTTTTGAAAGACTTCCCGGGTCACACTAAATGGATCGGTCTCATCTACTGCGTGAACTGCTACAGCTTTAAATACTGCGTGGAAGAAACGAATTCGTCCCGGAAGAGGAATAGCTAGCTACCAAACAGTTGTTATAAACGTTTAAGTATGCTAAGCTCATGCAAAGGACTGGACAGCCAACTAATAATGCTTGCTTAAGCCAGCTAATCAACTATTGATGATTCCTTAAGTGCAAAGCATGTGGCGGGAAGCGGCAAAAACCTTCCCTCTTATCCTTATGTTGTTCATAGTAGTGCTTGGTGTACGTGTATTTATTAAACTCAGGCGCCGAGTTTGTCAGATCACACCACTAATGCATGCTGCGCTCAATTATACAAAGCAAATTCACTGCGACAGAAAAGCTTGATGAACTACTTTCGCAGGAGGAAACCCTTTATGCCACATCAACAAATTACATTGCAGCGAGTGGTATATGAAAGAATGTGCAGGCCGGTCGCCTCTCTCCGGTTGACTCGCGATTGTCCTGGAAACAAAAGGCGTAATGCCTGAAGTCATCATTTCACCTACTATTGGGTCAGATTGACTAAGGCGTTCACACCCTCGTTAAAAGTCATCACACTGCCAAGCGACCGTCAGAAGCCGTTCACTCGTTATATATATATATATATATATATATATATATATATATATATATATATATATATAATTGGCATACCATTCAAATATATACATTTCGAGTCTTCATCTTTATTTTTATATCAATCTGTGTATATTACATCTTTGTAATTGTTTGTATGGACTGTAAACTTTGTATGAGATGAAATCACTGTGAAATACATTTTCAATAGGTAGGGACTATAATAGAGTTGAGTAGAAGCTGTTACAATATTTATTGGTATTGTTCAGCAGATCAAGAGCAATCTGCAATTGTGAGCATTGAAAAAATCCACAAACTAGATCTGATTCGGTAGATATAGTTCTGTATATCACCCTATTAAATTCTAGTAATTTAGAGTTGTTGTTTAATATGTATACTGTATAATTTTTGCATAATATTATACATAAAACATTGTATTACGAAGAAAAATTTGGTAAGCATGATGTTCATCTTTCTAAGATTGGTAGCCCCTTAAAAATGTTACAATTGACCCTTATAGTTAGTTGACCAGGAGAAAGTAGGATTGTGCAAGATGTAGGTTGGAAAGGAGCAGAACACATACATAATAAGTCAGGTGTCATTCAAATAGAAATATATACATTTAAAGATAGTTTTGCTAATACAAATGTGTTAGAATCTTTATATGATATAGCAGAAATACAGGACAATTTAAATGGAAATATTGATTCAACGAATCAAATTCAAAAACTAAAATAAAATAGCCTAGACCAATCTATGACTAGAGAAGGAAATGTACGTAGATTTTATACCCATCTAGAAGAAAGATAATTCAGATGAGATTTGATTGCTGTTGATTTTGTACAATCAAAAATATCATCAATTAAAAACAGACATTGATTTGTGTGACAGAAAGTAATAATAAACGACACTGCTAAAGAAACAGATCAATCTAAGAAAGCTAAATTAAATGAATAATTACAAAGTTATGAAAGAAAAAGCGCATAAATATTTGGCTAGGTAACAAAAAAAGAAAATAACTTTAGAGAAAATATCAATAAGAATGAGTCACAATTAAAGAAAAGTTAACATTAGTTGAAAGGTTAAAACGGCTGTTTAAGGAAAAAGGTATAACAATTGCTACTGTTTTTTCGGCTGTTGGTATTATAACAACAACTCTTGGCCTAACGATATACATTTTTACAAGGGTAAACAAGCCGTAGCGGTGGTGGTAGCAGCAGTAAGAGCGGATGTTCTGATTCGTTCGTTGATAAATTCACATAAAGGCATGAAAAATATTGTTGAATGTTTGCCTAGCTTGGCTAAATAAAGCAGCAGTATCATTGCCTGGAATCATTTGTAATGAAATAAGTTCAGTTTAACATCAGCCGAAAAATTATTTCCTTCATAGATCACAATGCTATTTTTTGTTATTCTTGCATTAATTAGCTTGTTCTCTGCAGAGACTTTTATTTGTAGTAACATAAATGAAAAAAGATTAAGTAATATATTAGCTAGCTATATTTAAAAGAAAAGTAAATTGCTTCAGCTTCTGCAGGCATATAAATACTATTAAATACATGTTTATATGTTGTATCATCTTTATTATAAGACATATTAGTTGTGGATTTAGATAATTCTGAGAAGTATTACCATTTCTGTTGTCTGTATGTTGGCCTATTAATGTTGCTGTAGTCGTTACCACCTTGTTATTTAGATCAGAATTAGTTTAAATGAATATGATGACTTTACTAAGTTATTATCATTATAACCTTCTATACTATTATGCATTTTCATCACCATCTCAAAGGGCATTAACAATGCGCCTTTACCACCAATTGCATATAGTACCCTATCTTTTGAATCTAAAATATATTGTTGAAAACTTACTTTTCATCAAAATCATAACCTCCTTCACCTAACATTAAATATTCAAACATTTTTACTTTTCTGTGTCACGTACACCATATTCAGACTCGGTAATATATTTTCTATTTTGCACTTGGCAATCTAAAATAGACGTTATATATGATCCAATACACTGATCTAGACGCTAATTTCCTTCATTTTTCTTAGTCCGCTGTGATCTTGAAGAAAAAAACAAGTCCATCTCATTTCTTTTTCTGCTGTTGTTTTAGAGTTATCTTGCTTAGGATTGCATCATATCCAGCATCCTCTATTCCACCAGTTGTCTAGTTCATACGTTTTGTGTCCACTTTTCTCATGTTCAGTCATTTCACACACTATTTTGGAATATATTCTAGTCCCATCAATATGAAAATTATTCTCTTTTCAATAACTCCAAACATGATGTCACACGATATTAAAGTTATTAAAAATGAACAACAAATTCAAATTGAGTTAGATCTACATTATTCTTTGTTCGATTAAATGCTTATTCATATGGTAACGGTTTTGATCAAACACCAGTTTTCGTATGTGAAAGTACATAATAAACCTATACATTGATTTTACTAACTTTGTTATACTTTCATCTGATAAATACCAATGAGCTCTTACACATCCAGATTGCCCATGCATTCTGCCCAGTTTTATAGATTTTGCCAACATTTCACATCACACTGTGCCTTATATATGTTCACTGAATCGTCACTATCAAATTTTAAGTCTTGTTTATGAAATTGTTTAGTAGCTTGTATGTAAAATATTAATTGTCTGGGTAATATAGTTTTATCTCGTTAAATGCATTTGCTATACCTTGATCAACAGATGCATCAACTGGTTTGAAGGACAAGGGTAAGGTGCAATACTTGTTATTTTTCTAAATCTGAATTTCATGATTTATTTAAAACAATATTTTCATATTTCTCTGGATTAACTGCTCAGGAGCTACGGTGGGCCGGGTCGGTTGATATAGGGAAGTGATACAGGTGACTTAGAGATTAGGACCAAAATTAGGCGGCTAACCCAACAGTTAAAATATATGTGATATGATTTTAAAATCTACGTTTTAGTCGAAAAAATCTTTAAAACAGTGTTTTTATTAAATTTTCGAAAAATCGACAAAAAAAAACGGGAAAAAGTTGGGCCACATAACTAGGCTGGCCTAGAGGTCTAGAGTTTAAGGTCCAGTATGTGTCGACTGATTGAGGACCCTTGGGTTAAACACTAATGATGTCCTTTGCAAATTGTATTCAAGACTTACAATTAGAAAATTATATGTTGATTTTGAAGCTTGAACTATGTTTCTTAAACACATTTTCGAGATACATATATCTATCTTGGCAGTAATATTTAGTCAATGATTGGAAAATTATCGAGTTGAAGAATGTATAAAAGACAACAATATTTGAATGACTACCTTCAATCCTATATAGAGATATGTTTGACAAAACTTCAAACAACTGCCGATGATGTTGGTATCAAACCTTGCCCTCATTTTAAATTGTAAATTCCTATGCAGTCTGCAAGCAAAATACATATAATATTGATCATATATGTTATCTTGTAGGAAGAATACAAATTGTTGCACTCGGCGATTGTAAAATTACAAGTCTGCATAATTATATTGATGATAAATAACACTTAAATTCTTCCAGGCCGTCCAACGTAAGCTCTGTATTTGCCTGCTATCAACGTCAGACACTCTGATAATGCAGTGCTACAGGAGTGTCTGAAAATTTCCCAAATTATCCATTTCCATCTTATGCTCAAAATATCCGTTAGTAAATATAAAAAAATAAAATTGTATTTGTGTCACCAATGATGATTAGTTTTTACTTATTATTGAGTTTTGTCATATTTTTGGGGGGATTTTCTCGCTTCTGTCATGGGTTAGGTCGTATATCTGCGAAAGCTTCAAACTATTATCAGCAGCCCAAATTATTATGCTCACTATACTTTGGTAATCCTCTGATAATAACGTACATACTAATGATAGTATTGTGATGGTAGCCTACCCACGACTAACGCCATCAAATAAAGTAGCAAACGATATAAATGTTGTAGATGTATTACTAATCTTTTGCAGGAATGCAAGCGTTGAGTTACATTTCCCTAGGTTATTTACAACTGCAAGCAACATATTAAAGGTCGTAATGGAGCACATATAATTCTGGCTCATAATATATCTCCTCAAATCCATCCATAAGTATTGACACAAAATAAGAGTAAGTGGAAATATTCAAAAGTCATATTTTATTTTTTCGAAAATAATATACTCAAGAATAGTAGAGCTGACTGTAAAACGCTTTTTAGAACGTCGACCCAAGCAAGATATTTCTCTTTGGGATATTTTTTTTTATCCGCAAGATCTGTTGGGGTATGGAATTCCCTGAGAACCTTATCATATCAACGATTCATATTCATGGGCGTTGAACGTTATTTTACACGAATAATAGTCTTCTACGAGCAATAGACTAGAATACTTCCTGCAACACATGTGCAATCATACGCATATGACATATGTCGTATGTTGAAAATTGTTCGTTTCTTCACATCTTTTGTATTACAGAAATGCGGGCTAGAACTACCTTTCCGTAATAAAGTGTAAAAATATATAAATAATTCAGTTGTCTTTAAACTCACCAGGTTGGTTGATGAAAGGACTTAATTCCACAGTGGCAGCAACCCATGCTTGGTCTCTGTCATTAAGGAGATTATGCAGGATAGCCTCAGGCTTATCTACAATAACATCGAAAAGCGCTTTCCCCATCCCTTCACAAAACGTGCGTGATTCATTCCATGTTACACTGACATTCCTCTTCAATATTTCCCCACCGGCTGAAACTGAACAAATATGCATATACAGCATATTTCTGGTTTCGTTACTTGGAAGATATTCTCTTCTGCCTCGATTTTCTTCCACAAGGAATTTTCCTCAAATTAATGTCTCAGAAGTTTGAAGCAATTGTCCAAACAATAGTATTAGAACAACTATATCACACATTCTTGCACAGGATAAAAAAAACCCAACTAAATAGATAAATAAATATTTCATACCTAGCAGTGGAACTTACGGCACGATATGATTAGAAGAAGGAAAAATTTGTATTTGGTGATCCGAAGGAGGGAGTGAAAGCACCGTCATCGTAAAAATAAATCAAGCAAACACATCAAAGATTATCAGGTGTTTGTCGTCCTTCTTGTTATCTATATGCCTATTAACCAACATCCATTTAAATTCTTAGTTGCTAAATTTGATAAGCGCCTATCATAACCCTAAAATATATATATATTTGTTTTTTGCTTATTAAGTAGCCTATTAGCTTCCTCATTTCCTTATTGATTGAAGGACATATACCTGCTTGATTGTGTGACTGACTTTATCAATGAATGTGTGAATTACCTACTTTAATTATTTATTTAATTAGATTTGTTACTATTTCTGATGATTTTCGTTGCAATAAGAAAGACTGTCACTAACAATAGATTTACCTCTCATACGAGATTGTTAAGCTGATTATATTTAGAAATATTCGTTCAAGATTAAAGATTACTTGTGTTCATTTATGTCTGAACTTATTTCTAAATCCTCCAATACCTAGAAACCCCATATTAATTGTTAATAAAAATGAATATTGCAATCTTAAAATCTTAAAAATGGCCCAATTCGCTGCTGAGGCCTAATAGGGGAGAACCGTAAGTAGCGACAAGGAGTTTATGGGCATTTAACAGTACGTACCGCCAACAAATTATAGTTGAGGTTAACAACAATATTGTGAACAGAATATTGCACGATGAGATCTCAGATGAAACCTGTCTGGAAAGGGACACCACGCATGACAGAGATGGAGAGACCTGGTATTTTGCTGCTGAAATCTTATATTGAAAATCCAGACACTGTAAGAAGGACTCAGGGAGTGATGTTCATATTTAAGACATTGTTAGAAATGTCACCTTGTTCGGAGAAAATGTAAAGGATCAGCATTACCCCTGTTTAATTAGACTCTTATATAGGTGTATACCTGGTCACTTTAATGAAACCGGATTGTTAGTACTATGAACCAGATGCTCCTAACAGTTACCACAGAGCCATAGAAATATGTTCAAGGGACGATAACTATGGCTACAGCATTTGATCTTCAACCACATTTCCTACCAGCTGCAACATTTTTAATTCTCGGCGCAAAGACCTTAAACACAATGATTTAAAAATCGAAGAACATAAACGTCTGAACCGTGCACCTATGTATCTTGGTCTCAGTTGCAGCACTAATAACTCAGAGAAGAGACATTCCACAATGTAAATCATTTAAAATACATACACCAGCCAGAAAAAATTTTCAACTTCAGACTTTCAAAATATTGTCTCTAGATTTTTTCTTGTTTATGTGGGAAGTATAAGTTGAGGAACTTTGAATCTGAATATTAATATTACTGAGGATTCAAGTCCGTTGAGTAAATCTGAGGATAAATTTAATAAACATTTGCAACATAAAGGTTGACGTTTCATATAGAGCAGCAGCTTCATTAACTTTGACTGAAATTTAGAAGAATTACAGCTTGTTACAATGTTGTTGAGATTTTTACATCACTGGGACACAAGCAGGAAATTGTATCTACGTTTACATTTTAAATATTCTTGCGACTTTTCAAATAGAAAATAATTTTTAAAAAAACAACAATATTGTTTAGAATTTTGTTGTTTAAACAAAAATCCAAATTATCATTACACATCTAACCAGAATGCTAGAAAATGATTGAATCTTCGTTTTGTGTTTTAAAAAAAATTATAAAATGCGTAAATTATCACCATAAAGTTAAATCTAAATTATCACCTTAAAGTTAAATGTATCAATAATTTCTTGTAGCAAGAACATAAAAAATAAGGATTGAAAATACTGTAAATTAATAGGCTTTCTGTATAATTGAATGTATTTAATTACTCTCATTATATTAAATTTGTCCTGAAATTTACTTGGAAGTGGACAGTTCATTCAGTAAGTAGAGTGTAAAAAACAGGTTCACGTACTTGTCCAAAACCTATGTTCCATTTCAGATATAAAGACAAATCCACTGGACTTTAACTTCAGTTCAAATCCATCGTATATATCATACAACAATTAAAAAGAAATCAAAAGTCAAAGGGTAAAGTACTGTACACTATCTATTTGGGCCTATCCCTATTTACGTATTAGCCCACCTCTCATGTGTTTTTTCAATGTCTTGCACATTATCTTTCACAACCCTCCTTAATTCATTTTTTTTAAAGGACACATTACAAAATTGGAAACGAATGTGTGAATAAAAAGGGGATATGTAATAAATAGAAAACCACTTAAGTTCTTTGTTCTGAGTCTGGTTAAAGAACTCGTTTGATACGGCGTAGGAATATACGTCTCGGCCTGACGGCCTCGACATATTCCTACGCAGTATCAAACTCGCTCTTTCCGCCAACTTGGAACAACACACATATGTAGTTTTGTCTATATGACATATTATCCACATTTAGAAAGTAAATGAATCAGTTCCCGATTTTTAGTGATAATAAACGACGTGAATTCAATCAGCATGATGTAATTGTCTCTGTCTCACGAATTAGGCTAAGTGTTTTTATGTAAGGGAAGGTTAAACCTAACTTGGAGAACCAGTTGCCCAACACCAAAATGCTTCATTGCAATGGCAATTAAATATGAATATATTATTAGTCTGCTTGGCAAGACAGAATGAACAGAGGTCCTATAAGCAAATACTTCCCCGTTTAATGCAGTATAATTGGCAGATTAATTTTCTCTTATTTATAAATTTTGACAAAGGAAAATAATAGCCATTTTTTCTGTTTTGATCACAACTTGTGCCTAATACGATACAAATCCGTCTTTTTTCTTCCAATGACTGTGCAATCAATACTCTTTCAAATCATTGGCTCGTCGGCTTGTACTAGAATAGCGAAACACATAACAGCAAAAATAGTCAAATTCAAGGAAGTTAATGCAATCCGTTATTATGGACAATCTAACTTATCCATAATGTTAACGGTAAATTTCGGGATTTAGGTTGGAATTAATTATACCGGAGAAATGCGGTTTAAATCTATACATAATGTACTAAGCAAAACATTAAAGATTAAACTGTCAGCAAATTCTTCCAAAGTGCTTATGTGTTTCCCGCATATACCTGCTTAACACCAATGTATCGCTTCCCGACGTCACGTCAGCTTTGTTGACAATTTAACAATCTCTGCAGCTGCTAAACGCAAACTAAACTTACCTTGAATCCAAATCCAAGAGATTATGCAAAACATAACTACATTAAGCCATATAGACGACATTTTAGCAAGTGATAGTATTATGTGCTGTACTTGTTTTTAATTTCGCATACTGTAACATTGTGTTAAGTGTTTTCAAGGAAGTGTCCTTTAAGTATTGTAAATACCCATATACAAGATCCCTATCCCTAAATGCGGAAACATCTTGATTTAGAGCATGAACGTTTACCTAGTTGTGTGTCTGACATTTGGTCTATCGTATGATAATATACACGTATAAATATGTATTGTATGTACTTATGCCTCTAAATACATTAAAATGGGTCACGAGCGATCGGTTTACATACGCGACTTGGCACGAAACTTATGGTTTAAATACAGTGTATGTGTTTTGACGTATGGGGAACTAACTTATTCAACAAAGCTTGCACCTGGTCGCGAGGTGAGAACTAAAATTATAAATACACAGAATTTTTTAACATAATTGTCACTAAAAGACTTAGGGATTCATTAAAGAGAAATTAAAAAAGCTATACATTTTATGGAAGCAATACTCAAGAGTGATTGCGTGATGTTTAAATAATATTAAATAATTTGAAAACAGGGAGAAGGAACAGATGTTCAGGTGTACAATGTCTGTCTGTCTGCCTGCCTGTCTGCGTGTCTATATACATGCATGTAAGTATGCATGTTTGAAAGTATGGAAATATGTGGGTAGGTGGAAAATATCCTTGATTTATGTATGTATGTATGTATGTATGTATGTATGTATGTATACATGCATGTATAGTACAACCTCTCTACAAAGGACACTCAAGACACATGACAAATGTATCCTTTATGGACTGGTGTCCTCTGTCTGAGGAAAACTAACCGAAACGCTCAAAATGTTTTCCGTGTATTTAACCATATTATATAGTCGCTGAAAATACTTCATGAAATTATGCATTCGTATATGTTGATTTAAAGACATACATTAAAAAACCAAAGAATGTGTTGAACTGAAATAAAGCAGACAGGTAATATAGTGCAAAACCAAACTCATAAATTTGATATTTCGCACCACTTTTTGTGAGAATGAGAGTTCTAACGCGTCAACATTATTTTATTTTGGTAATAGTTTACACCAACCACTATACGACAACTACAATAAAAAACATATTGGCCATTTTAGATGATATAGTTTCTTACACCAACCATTTATGGTGGAATACGACAACTAAAACAACTAAAAACATGATTCGTACTGACAGATATAGACAGTGTTACATTGCTTGTTATTTTTTTTATTTTTTTTTTTTTGTTGAATACAACATCACTAAAATAATAAATACAAATCTAAACAATTTCTAAAGAACAAAAGTAATTTGCCTTTTTATTTTTAGAAAAAGATAAAGTATGGGCCGCAGAAGATAAATCTATTAGTGTTTTCATTATGCTATTATAAGTTACTTCTATTGGTAGTATTTCCAAGCGCAGCCAAACCTTGCAACATTTGTTTGATCAACAAAAGAAAAGGAATTCAATTTTGTTTAGTAAATAAATATAAGTTACCGTATTCAGTTGTAACTAGTTTATATAGAAGAATCTCAAAACATGTATTTAACAAGAAATACATATTAAAACGAAACACTTACATAGTCTTTGCCAATATTCTACCACTGTAAATATACAATCTGAAATTTCTTGCAAAGCATAAATAACTCCTGGTTCAATATTAATTTAACATTTACACTTAAGTATATCAAAAATAAACACTTCAACAATTCATGCATAAATACAAAAACAAGTGAGAGCAAAATACAACCACCTTTAATACCTGTAAAAACTAGAAAGAATTCAAACTATGAAATTAAAATAAAAAATTGTAAACATAATGGTCACTAAAAGACTTAGAGATTGATTTAAGAGATATAAAATTGAGTATATATTTTATCGCGGAAATAATCAATATTTATATGGGTGTTTTAATGACACTGAACGATAATTGAAGACAATCATCATTCATCATAAAAAATTGCCAATTTGGTTTGGTGAAATTTGAATTATTAGATTTCAAGTTTAGACTTATAAAGAGTCCAACTAAAGAGGGAGTGCCAACTGAGCATTTTTGTTTGTTTTGTTTTTGTTTTTTGCAAAGAAAAAAATCTAAAGCTATTAAATAGAGGCAAATTGAAAGTGCTTTTGAGATTTTACATACCAACGTTGAACAGAAATAAACGAAAAGGCAAGATGGTTTCTTGACATGATTTAGTTTTTAAATGCACATAGATATAGGTATCAACTTCCTAGAGGAAGCTCATACATAAATGTACTTCCGTGAGTTAACAACAGAAAGTTTGCATAAAAGTAACAAAATATGGATAATATGTGTTTTTATCTATACCGTAGAATCAATTTTAAATACTCCCAAGAAAAGATCATTTGAATCCCATCAAAATATAACTTGAATAGATACAGCCACTGGCTTGAGCAATGTCTCGTAAAACAAGGGGAACACTAAAGAGATTGAATATTAATTATATATATATATATATATATATGTGTGTGTGTGTGTGTGTGTGTGTGTGTGTGTGTGTGTGTGTGTGTGAATATGCATGAAATATTGGAGGCGGAGACAATAGAGGTGAAACCAAGATGAACTACATCAAATGTGAGTAACTTAATTAGAAATAAAAAGACATCTTGACATGTCTAGCAAATTTAATGTGGTTGTCCTAAAGACAATAAAGGTTGAATGTACCATTACGTTAAAACAAAAGACTTTGTTTCAACATTAGTATCACGAACGATGAGCGGACATAACCGACGGAAATATTCTTGTAAACATGTTTGAATATTTTCCATACTAAACAAATTATTTGAGAACAACAGTATATGTTATAACGTAGCTAATTAAATTGATATAATGCCTGAAGTTCACCCAGTTCAAAATTTAAACAGTTAATAGCATCCTGAGGTATGTATGGCGATTTTACAATGATCTTAGTACCGACGGTGGACATAGACAATTAAGAAAGTCAAACACATTCGATCATGATTTTGACTGTACCTAACATCAATCAACAAGAGATAAAATCAATATATACAGAGATACATCCTTCCGTCCCTATCGCAAGTAAAAGCAGGAGTATGTGATAGCTGGAACAATCACTTGGAAAAAGGTAATTATGCTTTATATGGGACGAATATGTAAAGTACCGGTTCCTTTTTTCATTGCATTAGAAAGATTGATTTGTGAACATGATACAAATAATATGATTAAAAACGAATCACATTTATTTATCTATTTTATCTCTATGTTCATGAATTATTTACTGTACTGCGGAGTTTCTTCCCTTGAGATGCTGTACTGAATGAACCCCTAATTGGTAAATACAATTCTTGTATTGTATTGCATTATATGTATTGTATTGTGTTATAATATGGTAAAGTTTATCTGCAAGAAAATATTACATTAAACAAAACTTGACACAAGAAAAGTTAGTTCTCGATGTTAGGGCTCAACACAGTCTCTTAATACTAGTTGAATTATAAAGATTCAATCCCACCCCACACACGCAAAAAATGAAAGAGCTGTGGCATTTGGCCGATGTCATTCAAGAAAGTCGTACCGCATGGCTACTTTGATTCTTTAGTCATTTTAATATGTGTATTCAGTATTTACATTACGTTATGCAGATAGTATCCTATCTTGCATGCGTTCTCACAATGCACTCAGACCATACTACAAATATGACAGTCAATTGACTATTCAAATGAAACGTCTGCCAGTTGATTTAGGCTGGGATTAAGTCACACTGGCTGCATGCTTGTCAACACTATCCTAATACTACACCTCATTTGCAAATACTGATGCTCATAGGGGCTAATCATGGAACAGTTGTGGCGTGTCCAAGGTACACACGAAAAGAAGAAAATAACTTATTCGGACAATTTGAAGCTTATTAGACGCGAAGCATGGGATCAGTAAGAGCCAAGGTGTAAGGAATATAATTATGTACGGTTAGATTACTTCAGACAATGGAATTCCACCTTCCACTGGACATAAATTGTGGAATATCCATGCTAGGTAGACCAACTCCTTTTTCTGCACTTCTTATCCATGTCCTTGGACGGGATATATACAGAATATGCCGATCTGTTAGTAGGTACATGCTCCGAACATATTTCAGCATAAAGAACAGTTTATCATCTTTCTCCTGATCTACGGACACATTAGGAAAGACATTAGCATATATACTAGTACTGTAAGTGCATGTTTGTATCCTTTATGTTTTCTCTATCATTATGATATCTTTAGAATAGTCGGTGGAACCATCTTTGTACACAGTGTGTACGACCCCAGAGGATAGTTTATATAGATGAATAAAGACCGGTTTCAAAGTAGGTCATCTTCATTGTGAAACGCCGCACATACAATCTCCGGAGATGATTGTTCAGAAACAATCACGTATGGTCTAGTTTCTGTCCAAGGCAACAGCTTTATCCATATCCATGCAGATTTTCATTTTAAATATGTAAATTGGCCCATAAAATGCTACTCTATCCAAGTAGACATACGAATTATATCTGCTTCAGCTTTCTTCTGTTGTAAAGTAATTGTATCATTTAAAATACCACTTCCTGTGATAGATGGACTGTCACCATATCATTTATAGAGGACAATGAGAATATCCAGAAAGCATACTTAAAAATACTTCAGGCAGGTTATTATACTCATGGTTTTTATAATCGGTGATAGTGTATTCTTTTTCTTTATAAAGTCCGTGTGTCTATCAATACGTCTGTAGGTGACCATATTTACTCTTAGCTAAATTGAAATTATCATGCTTGCTTATTCAGTAATTGACTGACTGACTAAATAAATACATTAATTAATTATTACTTTCTTAAGTTATCGATTAGTTATTCATTTATTTGACTATTTCGGTATATTCTCGTGGGAATAATAAACACTGTCACAAACAAAAAGACGTAACGTTTACATATTTGTCAGGCTCCACATAGTTAGATATATTTGTTCAAGTTTAAGTAACGTCATGCTCATTGTATGACATCACAGCTTGCGAAATAAGTAATACAATACATTTACCTTGAATCTGCATCCACTATATTCTGCAAAACATTACTATCTTAGGCCATGTGGAAGACATTTTTAGCGAGTAATGGTTATTATTGATGTACTTTCTTTTGAGTGTGTAGACTGCAACAGTTTGTGAAGTGCTTTCAAGTAAGTGTTCCATCAGTACTATACATATCTATATACAAGATTTATATGATAGCCCATATACACGATCCATGTGATATCCAGATACATGGACCATATGCTATCCACATACAAAATCCCGTTGCTACTCTATGAATTGAATTAATGTATGTAATCAGTATTAATCATGGTGATTAGTCTCCCAAAAAATTTTAATGAAATTAATTTTCCCCATACATTTGTTATAGGGGGGGGGGGATTATCCAAAGACGGGTAACATGGGTTTCATGGGACATAATTATGAAAGTCCATGACGTCATATGAAACATATATACATAAACATTTATTTACTTTTCCGTGGATATGCTTGAGTAAAGTATTATATTTTATAAAGAATTAGTTCGTACATTTTTGCTCCATTAATTGTTGCTATACGATGCAAGCCGAACCAGTG
>JAQPZY010001563.1:1945000-1997500 GCA_029931535.1 Margaritifera margaritifera
ACTTCATACTCCAAAAATCGTCCTAAAATACTAATTTCACCCAAATAATATATACAATTTTGATAGTGCTTACTCATACAGTCTTGAAGCAAAGTCGATTTAATGTTTGCTGCTTTGCTCAATTTTGAAAATATGGAGGGAGGGATTGGGCTTACACGACCGAATTAAATCACAGAGATGACGTTTTTCTTTCTCTTATTTAAGGCAGCACCCTGTGCTTAAAGTTCCGTAAATGGTGAACGGCTTGAATATGAGTAAAGAAATCCCTAACTAAGCTGGCAAAGTTTGTCCTACTTCCGTCCATTATATTTGTGGTTTACTGAAATTGCAGAACTGATGAAGAAAATGAACAAGATTTTGGGTGTAATTTAGAATCTTATTTCCAAATCAATTTAAAATGTCTTTTTTGAAAATGTTGAGCCAAATTTTAAATATAAAAACCACTAAAGTTCAATCTGGAATGATACAAAAATTCAACTTACGATTATGAAGGCCAAAACTTCAGTACAATTTGATACAGGCAATGATACGAACTTCTATGTCACTTAATAAATCAAACTGAATAGTGCAGTTTAATATATACGACTATTGACGATCACTGCAGATATATAATATATATATATATATATATATATATATATATATATATATATATCTTATTTTTTACATGGTGTTTTGGCAGGTGGATTAGAGTTGATTGATTTTGGAGTTCAAGTTACACAATTCGACTCAGACTGACAGGTAGTCCATGTGCTGCAGAAATTGTGGTAAGTGCGCGATGCTTGATTGGCATGACAGCATCATAACTGTCACTAGTGACTGTAATTAATTCTTTGCTCAGTCGTTATACGAGTCATTATTAAATGCAGCACTTTAGGATCTATTTAGATCTTTGCCCAATCATTATATAAGTCATTATTGCAAGCAGCATATATTGGCTCTAATTAGATATTCGATCATTTATTACATACGTCATTATTACATGCAACACATTACAGTTTAAAAAGTTTGGAGTCAACGGGTTAGATCTAGTTTGTTGTTTTAACCCATCCAGCTCGCACATTTACAGAATTTAGAAATTTTATTTAGAATATGTTCTTTATGTACTTGCTGTTTAGTATATTTTCTTCCTACATATGTAAATATTTATGTTCGAAATTTGGCTAGAAGCCATATGATCAGCCATTTTGAGCATGATCGGGAAATTTATTATATATTTCATTGTGAGATATTGAAATATATAATGGTGACAAAATTATATCGCCGCAGTGGCGATACCAAGTTTATCGCGGCAGTGGCGATATCACTTTTGGAACTACTTTCTTTTTCCATTTAGGAAGTATATCTGTCCTTATGTGTGTTATTCATATCCGTATTTCCATATTTAGTCCTATTTCACTTTTCTTCTTCTTCTGCTACGTCTCTCTCCCTCCTTTGCTCTTTTTATCCATTCACATAGGATATACAGATCTTAACATTTGTCAGCTCTAGGCCCTCTAGTGTACATGTATGCAATCAATGAGTTGCCGTCAAGAAATGCCTAGAAACAAATTCTAAACATCAAACAGTTGATTTCAAATACGAACTTTTTATAATTAGTTTTCCACACGAATCATGGAGACGGTCATTGATTGAACTTACGTGACAAGTTTATATGTGTCACTCACACAGTATAGATACTGTATACCCGTACTGTAATACTCTACGACAGACGGTACACATTTATTTTAGAAAATAAAATTCGTGATTAAATATAGTACTACAATTTTTTAAGTAGGAATTTTAACTCACATCACAATCCTGTTTCAAAATGATAGATAAATAGGGTGTTGATCGCAAACCGAAATTAAGTGACAATCGAAAATTGGCTACAGCGTCTGCTGCCAAACTAGACTGCAAGCTTACCAAGGCCACACAACAATTTACGTTTTGAATGTATAAATATACAAAATGAAGAATGAAAATCCTTACAAGGATACTCACACTAAATATAATATTTTTTTAAAAGATGTTACACTCTGAAGTCTGTCAGATACAACCGCTGTGTTATGTTTCTAGTTTCCCCACCTCAACATTATCAATCCGCGCATCAAATGTGTTAACAAAAAGAAAAATGTCTTCATTTTCGTACGAATACAGTCATTATTTTCACAAAATTTGAAGCCTGATATGTACAACCTACAATTTTTAAAACGTCGCTGTCCCAAAATTATTGTAAAATTTAGGAACTTCTTTTTATCGATGTATTAATATGGCCGTTATTGACACAGAATGGAGAAAACCGATGTTAATCGAAGGCTTTTGCGTTTAAAAAATATATAATAAAAAGAAACTCTACCTTTTTTAAGTGAAGTGAAAACAGTTTTGTGTTGTCACTCGCTGCTTCGCCACTCATGAAATATTTCCGTAAATCTGCTTAAAAACTTATATATCCTCTATGTATTGTACTTTACATATGACTCATAATGTTTCACATGTTTTAATTATATCATGTATCACAACTGAATTAGTGAAACATGTGAAGTTGCCTTTACCTTTCAAGATCTCAGGCCATGATATGTAGATCGCTAATACAAAGGGAACACTTTCTCACTCTTTGACTTGTATTTAATTCTCAAGTTGGTAATGCATACCGATTATTCGTTCTTCTTCAGCTCTTTACTTCTTTTTATTTTTTTATACTTTTTTGTTTTGCTTTACGTACATACGTATAAAGTGTAATTGTTACTCCTGTTTTCTGAAAGGAGGCGTTTTATTTGAATATATTCATCCACCCTGTTAAAACACCATGTAACGATTTTCACCATTGTTGGAAAAAGAAGGACACAGACAAGAACATGAGCAATGTGCAACTCTATATATCTATAGGCAATGCATGGCTACTGAATTGCAGTACATCGAATCAAATCTATAAGTAGTCATGCACGGAAGTATTTTCAAATAGTAGTATAGATATATGTCCTTTCAAATAGTATAATTGTTTAGACCAACCAACTCGTAGAGGATACGACAGCATTAAAATAGAAAACACAAGGAAAATAATTATGAACAGGTGCTGGAGCAGCGAACATAACATATTAACTAATATATTTTACAAAACATAAAAATGACGCAAAGCTACATTGTATTTACTTCAACATCTTCCGGAGAGGTGATATAAATATTTGATGAGTTTATCATGAAATCAACAATGTCAGCCTCAAGAGATAATGACAAAACAATAAACGTAAGCGTGTATCATTAAAATCGCTTGGGTCGATGTCCTACCTAAAGCTCCCTACACTTGTATACCATCTCAAGGGATTTAACTCTTCACGAATAATCATGGTATCTGCAAGTAAATGTAGTAATGGTGCAATAAATCCAAGAAACAATACACGTGAAGGAAATAATATCTTACTCCAGACCAACTGTTTTTCGAGTAAATTCACAAAAAGAAATCGTACAAATCTGTTACACCTTATTTCCAAATGACACAGAGAACGATGAGCTTTTTTGTCTTATTCTTATTCCAGTATCATCCAGCGGAATTTGTTAGAATAGACATACGTAACTGACAAATTCATTTAGATTGTGTGAACCTCGTACACTTGTGGTCTGCATACGTGTCTTTAGTGCGATAAGTCCAGTGCTGCCATATGAAATGTTGTTTGTTCTGCTCGATGTAATCACGGATTGCCGAAAGGATAAAAGTGTTTGACGAGTTCCGAAGTCGGCCATCCTGGATTCCAACTCAAGTGGCAATGCTCTCTCTCTCTCTCTCTCTCTCTCTCTCTCTCTCTCTCTGTGTGTGTGTGTGTGTGTGTGTGTGTGTGTGTTAGGGCCTTATTTGAAGACCGAGTTTAGAATATTACACCAAAAGAAAAACAATAAAGACGTGTTGTTTTCATACAGCTGCCTAGAGATATGTAAATAATTACGACTTATCACGTGTCTCGATCATGTTCAATATAGTATACTTATCAAGTAGGTCGAGCTGACACTGAATAACTTATTATGTTATTACAGGCTTCAACATGCTTCCATTATCTACTTGTGAACAGTTACAGGCTGTGCATAAAGTCCCCACATTCTTTACATATATGACCATTTGGTAAGGAGCTCTGCATGATTTTGATCACATCACTCCAGTCAAAGAATCAATTAGGATTTTTCTATCCTTAGCACTGTATTGCACTGAAGTCCCATTACAGCTGAACAGGGAAGGTAAGTAAATAATAATTCCGTGCACTTGCAAGATATGGTAATCTTTTCCCTTGAAATGTTATCTCTTGTTGATTCTTTTTTTATACAAACATCTAGTAACTATGAAATATATCATCTACATAAAAAGACACATATGTACTAGCATCTGTATTCGTAATCTTGGTAAAGTCCTATATTTAATTTATTTATTGATTTTTTTCGTCTTTCTGACGGTAAAACACACAGTAGAATACGTTATCATGAATGTTCTATTTCCTTCATTTTCTTCCATTTTGAGATACATTTATTTTGCAAATGAATAGAACTGTACTTGAAGTTTGAAATATAGTCTTACATCCGAGTGAGGGAGAATTTGACAAATTTCCATGTTCTTATTTTGTTATCAATTAGGTTGTTGTATGATAAGAAAATTAGGCTTCTTCATAAGTTTTGTTTCCTACAGTAGGAAATCAAGTGTTTTCAAGACGGCATTCAACATAGATCGACTATTTAGACAGGACAATTAAAAATGATTATTGGCCAAGTATAATTTAATGAATTAGCTCACCTGGTACATTCGAATAAAAGAACAAAAGTTTGAATTTTGAGAGCATTTTCAGGCTTATTTCTTCCCGGTCCAGTATGTCGTTGCTTCCGGCGCTAGTACATCTAACCATCTTGTCTCTCTGTTTTAATTCTAAACTTTGATAGACTGTTGTTCCGTTCCTGGGGAGTCATCCACCTTTCATTTTAGTATGTCATGGACATTAGCCTAAGATACATGTTGGGACTCAGGAAAACTTAAAATATTGAGATATATAAATATCTTGGTTTAGGAGCGTGCATTGGATCAATTAACCTATCACCAGAACAGAGATCAAGAAGGCTACTCACCAGGTATTTTGCTGATATTGATGCACACATTTCTCATACAATTTGATCAAAACATTTTGGAAACGTGGTATTACTAGGGGACTGAAGCGGCTAACATTTGAAACATGTATTCGTATTGTACAAAACTACTGTCTAAAAAGTAGTATCTTAGTTGAGTAATGTGGCAATCATATTTAGTGCAGTCGGAGTTAATGACCATACCCAAGCAAAAAAAAATCTACAATCTACTTGAGATTATTTTAATAACGGCCTAACATGAATACACTTTCTGGTTTGCAATAAATTCAAAAGAAGATATAAACATAACATTTTTCCTTTCTTCATACTTTACCATTTAACTGATTATTCGGAAATTAGTGTCACATCAGTTGCATATTTATATTAAATTCAGTGGTGCACGTACATGCTAAGAAGAGAGATATTTTGTATAACTGATAAGAAAGTGACCTACTGGGTGTGGAATGTCATTTGTTGTATATGTATGCTTTTTTGTTCGCTTTAAAATAGTGTAGGACACAAGCCAAACGTAGTTAATCAGTATACGCATTAATAAAGGCGTGCTATTATATATATGATGTGATTGGGGAATGAATCCATTTTTTTGCATTATGATTCTGAAATTATATCGCTCCCTCCTGTTGATCATGTTTAGCCGATCCTTTATGGGGTTGTCCAAAGAGTTGTATTATTGTCATATTGTCATATCCATTGAACATTTCTCGATACTTTATATTGCTGTTGAAAACATTTTTTTTTTGTCAGTCGAAAATCTTAAAAATATACACTCTGTTTTTATAATTATCACGCTGATTTGAAACCAGCGAACGCCAAACAAGGATGAAGTAGTATCTCTATAAACAATGATTATTTCCTAACTACATGAAAATGTATAAATTGTACAATCTCGTTGAGTTTAGCCCTCTCATTATTCAGATTTATTACATGTATGTCTGACTTTGAAGTGCAGGATTCGACTAATCATTTCGTTAAAAACGACAACAGGGAGAGGGTACTAAACTAGGAGATCCTCAAGAGCCACACAAATTGTGACTGATTCCGTTATGGTACAGATAAATGATTACTTAAGTTCACAATAATCAAAACAGAGATCCTTAAAATATCGGCTTAAATCATACATTTTATTTCTACTTCTCCCACTCTCGCACACGCTTTAGAAAAGGATACAAATATACTTGACTACAACAAAAGGAAAATTCCTAAAATACTTGCACCTAACACGAACAAGATTAGCCAAAATATTGCTCAAATGTTCTTATCATACAGCATGTAAAGAACACTCGGGCAATGTGTACAAGTGATACATATTTCAACTATTAGTATTATTATTATTATTACCACCATGATAAGAACTATGAGTAGCCTTAATAACAATCAATGGAGCCACAAGAATACGTCGCAAACCTGCAAAATGCATAATTTGAGTAAATTTAATAATATAAAACAATTGTAACTGACCAAGAAAGCATATTCAAAACAGGTTGGATTAAAAAAATTCCCAGCATTTCAGGCGTCATTCGGTGAATATTGCATACGCTTTCTTGTATGTGCAATTTATAATTTATGACTATGCACACTCTTCTTCAGATTTATTGGTATTTTCTTTTTGATCCTGCTTTTAAACGGTTGCTAATACTACGGGCGTTAACTGGACGGCGTTAACGACAAAAACTACTACACACAATTCCGAACTTTTGACACAGATTGAAACATCAGACGGATAAAGCTAATAATGGTGCATGCTAAACTTAATTTTGGGAGTGAGCACTTATCACAGAATCCATTTATATAGCTAGTTTGTATGGCAGAAGTGGCACGAAAGGAAAGACAGACTCGAGCGACTAAGTGAAATATATTGTATCTCCGACACCAATACCAATTAAATTGGAACATTGATTGTATCACAGAATCCATTTATATAGCTAGTTTGTAAGATATGGAAGAAGTGGCACGAAAAGAAATATATTGTATCTATCGACGAGACCAATACCAATTAAATTGGAACATTGTTTGTATTCTTTTACAGTGAATATCAAGAAAAACAAGTTATATTTCCCTATGCTGACTATGGAACACAGCAATGATCAAACAAGACTTATAGAGAAAGGTACGTACGTTTATTTGCAAGATGTCATTCAATTAAAAAACATAAACTAGTAAAGGAAGAAACGAATGGACAAGCAAACAAAGTTTTCATCTTCTATGATACCTTATGATAGATAATAAGCCCGTCAAGCTAATTTTATGTTGAACACTACTATTTTGTATTTATTTACATTGCTTTGCGAAGAGCAAGTTGGCTTACACCGACTAAGGAACAGTTGTATAAGCGGTCGTGGTGGGCACGACATTGTCACACTGGGCACAAGTTGAAGTTAACATTACGCCGCCATTTTTAAGATATGACCGTATGGCGGTTACGGGAATTTAATGTTGGAAACGACCATAGGATTAACTTTGGGAGGCGGCAGAGTGTTTATAATTATTTAGCATTGTAGGACAGTCTGCGCTCAAGGGAAATGTAATCTTACGGGACGGTAAAGCGGTAAATGGGACAGTAGGACGTTAATGAAATTTAGCATTATAACGCTCTATTGAAAGATGTGACTCTGGGCACAGGGGGAATTTACTGTTTGAAACGTTCATGGGATTGACATTGGGGGATATTATTGGGGTTATGGGAATCTATCACTGTGGGCCACACTGGACACAAGTGGAATTCAGCATTGTAGGCCACTCTGGGGACAAGAGGAATTTAATGTTAAAAAGTCCATAGGATATATATATATTGTTGGACAGTTGATATGTGGGTGGGATTTACGGGATTAAATGTTTAAAACACCACAGGTGTAACATTCTGAGTGACATTGAGGCACTTTTGAATTTAACCTGAGTTACCATTTCAAGAAATAAATTGGGCCTCTATGACAATAACTCGAATTCAACATGGACTGCAATTTTAGGAACACATGAAGTGGCATATGGTTTAATGGGATTGTGGGTCGCTAGGAGATACTAACACAATTAGAGACAATCAAAAAAAAACATCGTAACTGACCTGATGAAATAAAGCCACAATTGTGCCTTAGACAAAACATGGAAAGTTCACGTGGTCAGATGAAATTCAAAATGGCAAATATAATAAGATTTGGGTGAAGGAGGAGTGTTTTTTATATCATATCACCCATATAATTAATATGGCTGCCATCAGACCGAGATCAAAAGTAGTAAAAATTATGTAATTCACAGCTTGGATGACACTAAAACTGTTAATCCTTCATATAAAGGTTTGGATAATTTTATTTTACTGTTCTTCAACCTCAATAACACCAATTCTTTATATTGTATTGTTCTCTTTAGGAAATGCTAGATTAGTCTGATATTTGAGATATGTATTTTCATCAGATCTTATTTCTTGCTTGTTTTCTGATGTGATTGTTCTCTTTCACTAAGGCAGAATTATTCACCAACTTCAATAAATTATTTGCAAATTATTGTTTGCTTTTCGTCGTTAGCTGGTATTATATCCAATATAAGACTGAAACCACAGTTCGTGGTTGAATAACACAATTATATGTATATTTGTCAGTTTAAAACCGTATTGAACGTACATTCCTAACTTACGATTGTTAATAACGCAACTCAGTGTTGTTCAACATGGAAAGGGATTAAGATAATATTGGTTTTGTGTCGTTTACTTCTTCAATAGTTGGTGATAACGCCTTGTGCAATTATGTTTTCAGGGATCAAACTTGTCATGTGGATATTTTGGTACTTCAACTTCGGATTCATGTTTTTGTTTCTTATCTAAATATCTTGACAGGCATGTATTGAGACTTTTTTCGCAATAATGTTTGTTACCATCGAGGAATATAATGAGTGACTTTGATTTAGACTTATCGGATCCTCAATCATATCTAATTTCACCTTCATCATTGATCTAGTACTCATGTATAACGTCACCTGTTCATCAGAGTAGTTTTAACCAATGTTTTTTAGCTGATGAGAATCATAACCCAACAAATTGTGGATAAAGAGTGGTATCTACTTTGGATGCATGTTGTTAAACTTACACTCGTTATGTGTAGGACCTCTGTAACGACCAATTAAATTATAGTCATCTCTAACTTTATTTTGTTTTCTTTTATTATTTTCTTTTTGCAAATGTTACAACATATGTTGGTAGAATTAAATGTAGCTTATCTTCTCTCGTTATTATTATTATTGTTATTATTATTATTATTATTATTATTATTATTATTATTATTATTGCAGCGTTGTTAGGTCTGTTAGGTTGTTTGTAGAGTTTCTGTAATTTATTTGCACTGCATAAGTTTCCTATGGAATCATTATCTAGGTAAACTATAGGTTCATTGTGTTTGTGCACGGATTTGATGTGAAGACCGAACACTGATGATATATACTTTGCTGTTCGTATTGTTCGTTATTTGTGTAGAGTCTTGTTTGCAAACGTTTGTTGATTTGACGACATTTTCGTAATCACAATATACAACATACGCTCGTGTAAACAATCACACTCCTTTTTAATTTTAAAAAGATAGCCCTCTTCGGGCATCATGTCTACAGAGTAATTGATTTGAGTAAATACTATTTGTGTTCATGCAATTAAATTCAATATTAAAATCTTTCAAACACTTCTTGAAAAGCATTTTTATTGGACTGGCTTTTAATCTGAAACAACACCAAACTTGAAAAATCCTTTATAACCCAATAATGATATTTGACACCATCAAGCACAAGAAAGATGTCCACATAACTGATATATTCTATACATGTCATTCACCCAAACACTCCGAACACAAGGAAAGTGACTTTGAACAGTTATATACTGTAATATTTTTTTTCTTGTTGTTGCAGAAACGACTCTTTATTGTGTCCTTTCACGGCTCCGATCACAGTATAAACAAACTATATAATTGTATGCCATGTGAATGCATGTATAAGTATATTAACATGTGAATGCATGTATAAGTATCCTTAACATGTGAATGCATGTATAATTATCCTTAACATGTGAATGTATGTATAATTATCCTTAACATGTAAATGCATGTATAATTATCTTTAACATGTGAATGCATGTATAAGTATCCTTAACATGTGAATGCATGTATAATTATCCTTAAAATGTGAATGTATGTATAATTATCCTTATCGTCGCTTGATATTGTGACAGGATAAGGCATTGTTTGTTCTTGGTAAAATCACAAGTCCTACATATAAATCACAAGTCCTACATATAAATCAGACTTGGAAAAGAACGTTACCCCTGCTTATTAATACAAATAAAACACTAAAATTGTAGTAAATTATTTCGAGAGAGTCACTGAATGGTTACCCGTGGTTCCATCAATAGTAACCGATGTATACTATATATGTAAATTTTGTCTCATGTAAAATATACAGATTACAAAGGATGCGTATTTTTAATACACTGTGAAAAATTGCACGAGTTATTTTTCTGAAGCGAAATTAAGACAATGATTAAATATCCATGGAATATAAATAATTTTATTTTAAATACTATGTCTTCAAACAACAAAATTTAAATTCTAGAATTGCTCGGGTGGTAAAATAACTAAATATATCCAATTGTTGTTACAGAATACTGTTCCTGTCTAAAGGAAGAAATTCGTGTGTCGCAAGACAGCGACTTACAAGCGGGGGACCACATAACTCATCCCGTAGAGTCATTGTTATGTTGCCTCTGCCTCTCCCACCATGCGATATTTAAGTCATCGACTGAAGGAAATGTCACAATGTTACATTATAGTATACATGGATGTACAAAAAAAGCTAAAGAAGAGACAAAGGCCATAAATTTTCAGAAGAGAGATGTCTTCAAAATTTGTTATGAAAACGCAGAGAATAAAGGCCAAGAAGTAATTGAAGATGCAAATAAATTAATTAACAGCAAAGACAGCTATTGTACATGCCTAAATAACTGCGAACATTTCTGTAAAAATTGTGACTAAAAAAGGTGTAAGTAGCCAGACTAGGGAATGTTTGCAATGGTGCAGATTTATCATCATGGTCATTATTCTTCGACCTATTCGTTTTGCGTCCATTTTCTCTTCGACCATGCCCGATGAATTTGAAAGACTGTTCCATTTTCGCATAGATGACACTATATTGATATGGATTGAAGGAGGAACACTCAGCATATACTCTCTGAGTGTTGTAGTGGCGTACATTTATTCTTGGCGCATGTATAAAAACAAAAAGGCCCTTTGTTGCCAGAAAAACTTTAGAAAAAGTACACATGTGTTCATTTTCAGGTTGATATTTGTTGTATTGACATTAATTGGAATCATTCTTTTGGCAGTCGGACACGTTGAACCAACGACAGAAATGTTTTTTTCTGCCATCCCTTTTCTGTACGGGATTTTACTTGAAATGTACATTTCGTGCAGCGCGAGATGTCGTCTTCGGTGCATCAGGCCTTGTATGTGTTGTAAATGTTGTGATGTATGTGTTGAGTCTTGTCAATAAAACTCAGCAATAACCTAAATGAACGCCGTTTTGACGGGTGTGCTAAAATGTATTTAGACGATGAAATTAATTAAATTAGTTTAGCTATGTCAGTATTTATCCCAACAACAATAAAACAATCCTGATTTTATAAAATATTTTCAACCTTATTGAAAGTTTCTTTCCGCTTTTGTATTGTAATAAACCTAGAGTATGTGTTATTTGTACTTATGTCTCCGTTTATAGCTTTGTTAGAATTTAGTGATTATTTGTTTGGTTATGGGGAGTCGGTGTTGGGAAGATATTTCTCAAAAACCGAGTAATTGGCCAAATTCTAGGAGCAGACGTCATAATGTACAGTATTCACAGACTTATGCTGACATGGATTAGTTTCGTAACTTTTCTTAACATAGGGAATTATCTGGATATTTTTAGGTATCCGTCCTTATTAATTTGATATAGGAATAATTATTTGCATTGGGTGTTTGAGTCGTGTTTGGTATGCCCTGGTGTGAAATACTAATATTTGGCTACGAAAGTCTTACTGGGGAATCATGCAAATGTGAAACAGGAGAAAAATCATGCAAATGTGAAACAAGAGAATAACCATGCAAGTGTGAAGTTAGAGTTTTGTGCTGTGTGGTCATAAGGTATTTAGAGACAATTATTTGTACTGTCTGCGCGTTCAAGAACCTTTCACTTGACAACGACTGGTGTATTGAGGTCCTTGGAAATGGGCAAAAGCAATGGACTTCGAGCCAGACTCACGCAGGTGTTTGATTTGCTTGATAGAGAGACCCCTTACGTGTAACAGTATTAATAACATTTTGGAGTAAGTAAGCCGTTGAAATACACCCTGCAAATAAATAGGGCTGTTTATGTTTCATTCACGAAATATTTATAGCCGAAATAGTCATATTTCCTGTCGTTTCTCCAGCAAATCCTGGAGAGCGGCATGAGATCCATTACAAGTTAGCGACTTAGCTTTGACAACTAACTCGTCCAAGAGCACTTTCATCTTGTAACACAAGCCACTGGTTTTATAAAAGTAGATAATTGTAGCAAAGACCAGCAGTAGATAATCTATTTACAAAATGTTACAAATTATATTTGACAGATTGATTAATTCTTAAAACATTTAGTGAATTCAGGATAAAATAATTTTATCAAGATCAGTCATTTTGACATATTTATTTGTACTAAATGTTCCTTAACAGTCTGTGATTTTATTATTCAGAATTACATGTACTACATACTAAATGCTGTACATACTATTTCAAAATTGTGTTTATATTCCTGGGGAAGAATACTATTAATTTTTTTCTTTGAATGATTTTATTTCCTTTCCAATATAGACGGATATTTGTCCCGATATTTAATTGTTCCAGTATAAATCAGTTTTAATCAGTCTCATAATCCTAATGCACATACATTTTAATTACTTCGGGCTATTTTGCACTAGCTTCAATCTCTTATGATTGAAACTATATCTCGAAGTGTTTCGAACAGTCAGATCTACTCAGACAAGAAAACTAGCCGATATAAATATTTGCTACTATAGTTTATCTAGAGCGATACATAGTGTCTTGAAAAACAATGCTACAACAAAAGTAAGATAAACAGAATGTGCGTAACAAGATAATTGCGTCCGATTAGGAGCCAATTTTTGCCTTTAACTTTACTATGAGCAAATTTTCGCGCGGAAAAAAAACAGAG
Source organism: Margaritifera margaritifera (assembly GCA_029931535.1). Taxonomy (NCBI): domain Eukaryota; kingdom Metazoa; phylum Mollusca; class Bivalvia; order Unionida; family Margaritiferidae; genus Margaritifera; species Margaritifera margaritifera. The sequence continues at coordinate 1,958,306 of JAQPZY010001563.1, forward strand.
CCCCAAGGACCCCAAAGAGGAAGCAAATTACCTTGTTTTTTATGTTTGTTTTTTTTTTTTTTGTCTAGGCGATTTTGAGTTCTTTAAACACTTCAGCTGTTATTACAGCCGGTATACACATAAAGCCACTGCGGAAAAATGCCCGAAGACTTCTGCATGCGTGAGAAGCAGGATGTCAAAAGGATCTTTACCAATGATGTCATAAATATTACAAATGACAATTTTATTTTTTACAATAAAGATAGCTACACTGCTGAGAAAATCATATATATTTTATAATAATCAAAAAATTTAAAATTGGAGATATAAGGTCAAGAACTAATAAAAGGATATTTTTGGCATAAACAGCCAATGTATAAATGTATCAAATAGCTCACGTCTATCAATACGGCAAATTAATGAAATGAACCAGATTATCGCATGATTTTAAAAAGGGTCAGTGGATATTATGCGACAATGCATCACTGAATGATTACGACAATATTGTGTGTACACATCTCCATTTTTCTTAGTGATATAATGATGTTTTTGTGAATAATAATTTCCATAACTTTCAACAACAACTTCTATTATGAGCTTGAATATAGCGTATACATTTTAGAATAAAGATTTTAGTTCTAATGTGAATTCCATTTTATTTTACGGGTCAGCCTCATTGCTGTAAAAAGAAAAAAAAAAAAAAAAAAAAAAAAAAAAAAAAACATGAAACATAAGAAATATTTTTAAAAGAAAACGTGCTTTACAAAATGATGCTCTCATTCTTTCCCTCTCTCTCTCTCTCTCTCTCTCTCTCTCTCTCTCTCTCTCTCTCTCTCTCTCTCTCTCTCTCTCTCTCTCTCTCCCCTCTGGACACAACGGATTTGTTGTCGTTTTTTTCTTCTCTCTTTTCGAGTACGAATTATTCACAAAATCAACCATTAAAGTTAAACCTCAAATGTCATTAATCTTGTTACTTCTTTAAATTTAGGATAAAAAGGTCTTCTTGGTGATACATATATTTTAAATTTCTTACCTTACATGCGATCTTTTAATTATAATGTAAGGAAGAAGGCGAGGATTTTATTAGCGAACTGGTTGATTAGGAAAGTGGGTGTGGACAGTGCTAACATTTCTTCATTATTCAGAAGTCACAAAGAGGTGGGATGGGGGCTCATCGGGTCATGAAAATGATACATCTTTCAAGAAGGTATAAATGAATTATATATTAGATCAGGATTAACTGTGATATGTGTAGATTATTGTGTTCACTGCACAACGATGAAAATTTAAAGCGTCCCCAGACAAGTTAGTTCAAGGCTGGGGATGGGTTTGATCTGATAATACAAACCTGACAGTCTTTATTTCTATTCGATATTTATCTAAGTGTATATCCCAATGCGTATATATGAATCTATGTCAGTTTGCCTTTTATGCATTCTACTCAAAGAAACTAATGTATGACGTATGGAAATATCTACGGACACATGTGTATGCCTGTTACTGTTGTTATTGTTATCACTATTTTGATTGCAGCATGTTGCTTCACGTTTCAACTCTTGACCTTACTAAGTTTGTGCCTTGATGTGTATCCTCAGCCCCTACCTCCCCATCTCTCTCTCTCTCTCTCTCTTTCTCTCTTTCTCAAAACTAACAAAACAAGCATTGATAAAGTAAGTTTGGCCTATACTTTAAAAGCACATCAAAAGGACATCGTTTATTGGTAATAAGTGATGTATTTATGTCAAATTGGGACATCTAATCAAGTTTTGGGCTTTGCGTGATCATCATTAAATTTATTCCACATCTTAGCTATTGGACTTAACTTTTTATATGTTGATTCACTTTTCAGCTCAATATGAGTTCTTGTCATGTATTGAACTGTACACTTGGAAGATTGTACATATTACTTACTCTTTTGAATCTAATCTCTCAAAGATAATTGATTCAAATTAAGTCATAATTATTATGAGCTACTCAACTGATTTAAGACAGACAAAATTGGATGCATCTAGAGACCTATTATCTATCTATCTATATGTTTGTCCATCCATCCATCCATCTATCTATTTATCAACTACCCATCATCTATCCCATCACTTGACACAAAGCATTTTGCGATAGACAGGAAGCATTTTAAACATATACGCCTCGCTTTTGAAAAATGAGTACTTAATATCGTAGTCACAAAAATAGACTTATTGTCTAAATTTAACTTAGCGAAAATTCTTAACTTTAACTTAGCCTAAGTTCTTAGATGATAAATATTTACCTTTAATTTTTCTGTTATATATTTTATTAAATTACTTTAAAAAATCTGGACATTAAGCGTATACACTTTATTAATTAGTGGAGGTTATGTGCCTTCATTTTAAAATAAGTGCTTATCGGTAGTAGAAGATGACGCGAAGCAATAACTTTTTAATTTTACATGTATCAAACAAATTCAAGAGAAAATAATGCACAGATTGTTCACTCAAGAAAATAAAGAGTGCGAAAAGAAAAGTCAGAATCAGATCAAAATAATTAGATCAATCGCCGCGCTGATTATTTAATTAGGATCAGAGTAATCGTCAGAGGAACACATTTTATACTTATGATTTTCCTAACATGTGCTTAGTTTTACACACACATATATGCAGTAATTCTTGCAACACAACAAACAAATATACATGAAGGCCCGAGTGCGCTTAATTTTCACCTATGCGCTGAAGTTTTGGTATGAGCTTATTTGTAGGTATGCGCTTAATTTCGCACTTGCGCTCAACATCAAGATTGTACAGTAATTAAATTATACATGAGTGTATAATTGGTGCCTTTTACAATTCTTTTTCTTGATGAGTGCCGCTTACAAACAGAATTCGTGTAAACGGAACTTATCTAAAATTCTAAAATTAATATATAATTTTGTATCTTTTTAAATGAATACAAAAATTATTTTACATACATGTGTACATTGTGCTACATGTTCACATTCTGAATTTGATTGCCCTGTAGATTTACATAAATGCATACTTGCTTTTGCACTACTTCCGATTATAATGCAAATTGACACACGATTAAAAATTTTATACGTATGCATATCCGATTGAATGACACAATTTACATAATTATACATACATATGTATATTTGCACACATATGTAAGTTGGTGCATATGAGTGGGATATTGGTTACTGAACCTTAAATTGTATCAGTATACAATCACTTTATTGAGAATAGCTTTCATTTCCTTTTTTAGTAAATTGCATATGATGTAAATCACGTACTTTTAAAAGTAAGGCGAAGAAGAAATGTTTATGAAATAAGTAATCACAATTGAAAATTAATAAATTTATTAGGACAAGTTATCTAAAAACATGCTTATGTAATCAGTTAAGAGGCTTCAACTATATCCTTTGCTTGATCACTGTGTTACATTTACTTGACGTGTCAGCTACTTATATGGCCGCCATTGCTTGATAGCATTAATGCAGTTGCTCCCAATTTGTGTGCTGTCTTTCATGAAACATTTGCTCATTGTGTGTCTTTGCCTACCTTACTGTGTTTATTATGCATTGGCTGTACTATTGGAATGTGTTTCTTGATCTACTTCTTTCGCAAAGGATAACTATTAGATATTTTTTCTCATTCGTCTTGCCCCACTGCTACAACAGCCATTGTTGTTGAATATACCGCTGTCACGTAATTCTAGGCAGTCTACCCGTTTATGATATGATCGACCCTCATTAAATCCATTAAAAAACAACTCCTCGGAACCATACCACATTGCGTACTAGACTAAACGACATTAGACTACATACATATTCACTGAATTGCAAACAGAGGCAAAGAAAAAACGTTTTTTTCAGAAATAGTCAACTTGATCAATGGTCAGGATATGGACATCTTTTTCCCTACAGAAACATGGCTAATAACAACAGGCGATGAACCAAAGTGCGCGGATATTAACAACTCGTTTCCCCGTCACTCTAACAGAGGTGCAATTGCTGTCATCGCAAAGAACTCCACTGTCTTAATTACACTACAACCTTCAATTTCGACCATACATCGTTTGAACTGCTCCAATTCGCCCTCACAACAGAAACAATGGTCAGTCCATTTCTACTGCCTCCCCTATTCAAAACAGCCAGTTGAGTGAATATCTTTTTACGAAGTAGTTTCCCAACCTACTTAACAATGGAAATTCGATAAGTGACATCCTGAATATTGTTGGAGATTTCAACTTTCATTTTGACTGTCCTGGAAACCATACACATTAAAACTCTGCCATTCACGTCTTCAACTTCAAACAGTCAGTTAGCCAACTCACCCATAAACATGGTCACATATTAGACTGGATTCTTCATAGACCTGTTGATGATATTCTATAGTCTTTATCAGTGTCTCACAAACTTGCATCGGATCACCTTTGCGTCACTTGCCATCATGACGTGTCATCCCCTAATTCTCCATCGTTGTTTGCTACTAAGTGAAACCTCAATATGATAAATATAACTCAAAAAATGGTGATATACAAGCAAACCTAATACATATCCTATGCCCACAGATGAACAACTATATTAGTGCTTGCGTTTACTGCTTGACAAGGATGTCCCAGCAAACCGGTGCAGAGTAAGGCTGAGAAGCTTTGGTGTTCATCCAGTCATCATAAACATAAGGAAATCAATGAAGCTGCTAATTAGAATATCACATGCATTGTTCATGCAACGAAATCAACTTAATTCAGTATAAAGATCACTGAAAGATCCAGTTACAAATACCTATTCGATATTACTGGCAAGTTATTGTCAAGGAACAAATGTACGCCATTTTCAGCAACTTTCTTCCTGGACGACTTTGTAGACCTGTTTGTAAATTTCTTCCGTGACAAAGTGCAAACAATTAGAGATCACATTGAAAACATATTTTTGATCGACATTGTCACCACACAGTTGTGATACAGAATTTCAAAGGCTACATTTTTAACAACATTTGAGCTTGTCTCAACGGATTCTTACGTACAATCCTTATAAAGAGGGCCCCAAAGTCATGTGACATCACTGCTGCTTGAGTGCTTAGATTCAATATTGTCTTCACTGACTGATGTTATTAATACTTCTCTCTCATCCGCGATAATACCGTCAATTTTAGATCTACCATTGTAAATCCACAGTTGAAGAAACAAACATCTGACGAAACAAACGTTTGACCCTAGCTGTTTAAAACACTACGGCTCTATTTCTAACGTCCCCTTCATGTCAAAAATTTTAGCAAAAGTTGTTCTGTCAAAAATTGTATCTCATCTGAATTTCATTTTAGCAATTTACAGTCTGAGTCTGCATATCCCTCTCGTCACAGTACTGATACTGCCCTTATGAACATAGTTAATTAAATTCTCTCGCCTTGGATATTGATAAGGTTAGAGTCCTCACGTTCCTTGACTTATCTGAAGCATTCGACACAATTGACCGTGATATATTACTTTACTTTCTCCAGGATGTATTTGACATTCGCGATATAGCCTTACTATGGTTCAGGTTATCCTTAGTCTAAAGGACACAAATTGTGTCTGTAAATGGAAAATATTCCAGCTCAGTTCATCTATGTTTTGGTGTTCCAAATGGTTCTGTTCTTGGTCCCGTTCTCTTGGTTATATATACTCAGAACCCGCTCAACTGTCATAACATGTCATCCGGTGTCTCATAAATTGTACGCTGATGACACCAAAATATACAAATCTAGCCACCCAACTGAAGCTGATGCTACCATCCACGGCTTAGAGATGTGCATTTCCGATATGAAGTCATGGATGACGTATAACACGCTAAAGGTGAATGATGATAAAACTGAAGCCATTCTGATCGCGTCATAAAGACCTTGTCATTCCTATACTTTACCTCAAACAATAAGTATAACAAAATGGCCTCTACTGCTACGCATCAGCGAGAAAGTGTGTCAACACACCGTGGATCTATTGCGCCTAAAATAGCCTATATGTCTGGATATAGATCATAAATTGCCTGGTACGACAACGCGTAACCTTACCGGAGCCAGGCAAGAACATCCTGAACGTGTCAGTGAAAGGTCCAACCAGTTATACGTACAATAGCAACACGAAGAAAATTGCTGAACCGGTCCCTTGAAGCTTCTGCTTCATAGCCGTTCACTGTGATGGTGTCCTCAAGAAGCTAGTCTTATATAGCGGTGATGCAGTCGTCCACACTTTCATTCAGAACCTCGATCGTGAGCTGGCGGAAATTCGGTAGGTGTTTCGAAATCCAACCCAAGATTAATTATGAGTGGAGACGACTACAAGGCTTTTAAGAAATCAACCGACTGCCACATATGTGGTGAACTCTTGGTGACGACGACAGGGTGAGCGACCACTGACCACTGACATATGACAGATAAGTAGAGCGGCGCCGCGCACAAGGCATGTAACCTAATGCTACACATCTACCCAGAAAAAAAAACGAAGGTGCCAATTGTGATTCATAGATTGCGCGGCTGCTACGTTTACCTTATCACGGAGGCCATCGGAGCACATCAGTGCCATTCCAAACAGTCGTTCAAGCCCTGCTGGCGTAAAATCATTTGACCTTTCAGTCATTAGGTAAACAAGTCTGTTTTCTGTTACTGTCCTGCTGAAAGTAACTAAACGGCTGCGTTGCATTCTGACCAAACCCATAAATATTTGAGTCATAGTCGGTTGGCACATATTCACTTCTCTTCTGCCAGCCGAATACCTTAGCTAGGCCGAGCCGTAATAATGCATGCGGTCAAATCCCTTGGCTGGCCCATGCATTAGGCGCCAACCACTGTTTATATCGATACCGAACTCGTTACAAAGTTTTGATTCGCTGTAATGTCATATGGGTTAGTGAACATGTTCCAGGTATATTCGTCAGGAAACGGGCAACGCATCTGCGTTAAGATCCAGTTTGAGTGGAAGTACAGATGAAACCTAACGAAGCTCCTATTCATTTTTGACAGTTGCAAAAGCTTTGAGTCTGGAAGCAGATGGTCTTTCACGGTTACTCTGCACCTGTTTACGCGTACCAGAACGCTATGTTTACTTTGCTTTGCCAAAAGTACATTGTCCCCTCAGCAGTGCCGCTGAACTAGCGTTTCACTGTCTCTACCCAACTCACTGGTTTCAAAGCATAATCTCCCATTACGTAGACAAAACGGGTTGAAAGTGAAAAGTCTTCACGCACATACGCACTAAAGTACATCAGCATCTCATGAATCTGAGCTCTCTTCTGCGCCGTGTAATTAAATACCGATTAGGGTAAATATGTGGCCTCACTATTGTTTCGCAGTTGTTGTGGCAACACCATGATTGTGACACTGACCAAGGCTCTGGACGGACCAATTCTTCTTGAGCGCTATACAAGTACGGATAATAATTTCTGCCTAGCGCTTAAGGAATTTTCCTACAGGCAGGGTGGCTTAATACCGCGTTTTAGCTAAAAGAAATAATGATTGTAAGGTTACCAACAATCCCCAGGGGAAGTTTGCATCGGCTACAACCGCGTAGAAACCTTAGAAACGGTTCTGCAAATTGATTTCCCCACTCTTGCCCTATCCTTTACTGAACATACAGGAAGAATAGATATATTAATGGGAAATTGAACTACCGATCTGATTTTAGATAAAGGCTTCAGCGAGGTTTTTGGGCTTTAATTCGGCTGAAAATAGATTTAACAGAAACACAATTAGCACGGCCCACAACGTCCCAAAGTTGTACAACATTTCTCGGCTGTTCGTCCACCTTATCCAGATAAGCACTTATGACAATCCTTTGGACGGCAAGCCCAGCACGCTTCTTCACATTATGCCTGTGGCTTTATATTTGTTTGGAGATCTAAGAACAATAGCATCAAACCTTTGGTGGCCCCTGTTGCCTTCTGGTGGCTTGTATACGATTACAATTAAGGTTTTGGATAAAAGAATCAGTTTGGTAATATATGCTGGAGTGCACGGTCGTACCTAAAATTAAGCCATGAGTTTAAGCGGGCCTGGAGAAAAGAAAAACAAAAGTGGAAATAAGGATTTAATTGATTATGCCACAAAATCTGTGCTATCTCAGCTGTTGGCAGCCGGGTGTCGTTAGACGGCAACACTCTCAGCAGCGATATGGACTTTATGTCGGTTAGCGGGCAACGTTTGAAATTAGATCTACGTTAACTGCAAGTAAACTCCAACTTCATTTTGCGCCCACGGCTAAAAGCCTGCTCTACATGTCCGCTATCTCAAAGGGCGATCAGGCCTCGCTTACAGTTCGCTTTGCAGACGGCGTCCTGGTTGAGTACGAGACCATGACCTCAAAATCGCATGGGAGTAGCTCATCAGCACGTATCGTGCAGCTTTCGTCCTCAATAGCTCTAGTTACAAGTAAGCTTTCCTTTTCAACAAATCGTTTTTGGTATGTGGCTGAATCTGTTAAAGAACAGGAAGCCACTACAAAAGCCTATGTCGACTCCCAGAACACTGCACGTGGTACGCACTAGCGCGTATTGGCGATGTGGTTGCAAGACAAATACTTGTTAAATGGAGTTTTATTTGATGGCAAATGCTAACAAGTACAAAACAATCATCGAAGAAGCCATACTTTACGTGCGCCGTGTGGAATTATTCCTAAAGTGGGAAACGACATCAGTCAAACTATGAGCAGAGCAACAGCTGAATTAAGGCGAGTGGAAGTGAAAACTCTCAGCATTGCCTCTGAACACCTATTCAAGTTCGAAGATCATGGTTTCCTAGTTTCCTAGGACAACTATCCAAACGTTTGCTTACTGGCATCGTCAGCAATGCAGCCGCCAATGGAGCATCGATCATAATTCTTTCGAGTTCCAACACTTCAACGTGTCCAAGATAGAAATTATTCGAAATGGCCAGACGTTGTGTAATAGACCTTTTGAACCTAACTTTGCTCAGACAAATGACTTGATATCTTACGTGATACTGTTTGAAACCACAGCACAGTTAGGTACAAACGGGAACTGTATTTCGTACTACAATTATGCAGGTGGACATGCGTTCTGGAGATTTGATTTTGCTCCAGACCATGGCAGCGACGAAGGACATTTCCAACATATACAATCAGACCAACTTCGTGTGGAAGGTCAGTTTGTTGTAGTTCTAGCAAACACGGTGAGCTATATTGTATACATAATTTGATAATACTCGCGAAATCAACAATTTGAGAGAAGTTATTCTAGATTATCAGAGATGATGGAACACAAAGGACCTATGGAAATAGGGGTTGAGGATGTTTTTAATCCAGAACAACCACCACAGGCACATACCACAAGTAAATAAGACCAATAGACAGTCATGATGTCAAGATGGCCCGAACAAGAACAACATTTATTCTTCTGTTTTGCCACTGACATAGCTGAATGAATCACTAACCTGACTAGAGGACATTGTTATGGATCTCAAATTGAACATCCTAGTAAGAAACACACGACAAAATGTTTGATGATTAGTGAAAAATAAAAGTTGAAAGAATATCTGAAAAAGGCATGGACTCTCATTTTAGAAGAGGCGATTGTGAGAAAGTGGTACAAAGACTAGCGTGACAATTTCTAACCTCCATTGACCCATTTGGAGACGAAACGCATCGAGGCTCTCTTGCAACATAGTACGGAGTCTACCCGTTGTTCATCGGCTTATTTGACAGAACTTTTCAAGGAAAACGGCAGGATTGAACTAATAACTTATCGTTATACGTGCACAAACCAAGAAAAAAACAAAAAACAACAAATGAAAAGAAATGGATACCTGGGAACTTCATTACCTTCTGGTTCTTGGAATCCTGTGGTGTGTGCGAAAGATGAACTTCTACATCTAGGAACGCATTGGGTTGCCGTCTATTTTTCCAAAGATAACTTTTAGTGTGGAATATTTTGATTCTTACGGATTACCTCCTTTAGAAGACGACATCATTGATTTTATGAGAGAAAATACTCTATCGACTCGATTCAATAATGTGAGATTACAAGGATCAGATTCCATGGTGTGTGGACACTATTGTGTATATTTTCTTCATCAACGCAGTCTTGAATTTCCTTTAGAAGATTTAGTGACTTGTTTTGATCCTGAGTACTCTAGAAACGATGATAAAATAGAAAGATTGTTTTGTGAACATTATGGCTATCTCTTTTCTTTTAGCTCAGAAACGTAATGTGCATTGATGCCAATATAACAGTGTATTAGATCACTGGAAGCCAAGTCATACTCCACAATGTTGTCAACCCTGTACATTCGTCCTTGTTTAAAACTTTGTCAGTTTTGTATTCATGTTTTGCGTTAGAGAAGCTTTTCTTAGTATTATTAAACATGTTGATTTTGAAAAGAATGGTGTTGTCTTGTTTTTTATTTATTAAAAACAAATTGCATTGACATGCTCTGTCACATTTATATCGATCTTAGACGTGTTTTCTTTCACGTCCGCGTACCGAATGGGTGGGATGTTTTCCTTCACGTCCGTGCTTTTCCCATATAAAACGGCGAGTTCACCAGTCTTGCCACTCATCGTTGACTCGTCAACCAAACAAAATGTCTTCAAAGATTGGCAGCTTGAGTGAAGCCCTGGTGCATTTGCACTATGTCAGAAAGTACCTTGTATAACAGAGCACTGACAGGTAAACGCCCATCTTCTTATAAATGGATCAGGACCTAGCAGAAAATGTTCTGCGGGAAGAAATCATCAGGAGGAGAGACAGAGGCAGCAGCAACAGCAGTGGCAGCATCAAGAACAAAAGCATGATAGAGGAGAATAAGTGGAATGCAGAATAGAGACGGAGGACTTCACGCTCTTCTTTACAAAGAGCCAGCCCCACGCTGTGGTGAGGCCGATGGTGAGACGAGGTCGTACTGCTAGACGTTAAGACCCAAGACCATTCAGCAACAAAACGGCCCTTTTCAGGGACACACACATTTGTTGAAAAGAAATATGAGTAAATTGCCAATATTTTCTGTGTTTTATGTTTTTTGTGTGTTTGTGTGTGTGTCTTTGTCTTTTCCCCAAAGAAACTCAAACTTAGAACCCCTTCTCTTGTGAAATATGTGTTTGTTGGGTATAACGGGTTTTTGTGGGTACAGAGTGTGCCTATAAGCACTCCCTAACCCTAGTGTAAACCTATGTAAAAAAACAGAAGAATGGTGTCCTTTAGGTCCTCAAGATTTCTGCTCCATTTATATCGTGTGAGGGTTGTATTTTGAGTGATATATATTTTGGTTAACGTCCGTGCTTCAAGCATATAAAGCGGTGAGTTCACCAGTCTTGCTATCAGTCTTCAACGAACAGAGCAGCGAGTAACACGTAAAATAAATAATGGTAGAGATGCAGGTATTGATACCATCCCCGGCCTTAAATACATCAAAAGGCTTAGGCGTTAGCATTGCTTCAGGGAGGAGCCAACGGGCTCAATCTAGGAGAACAACCCGTCTATTTATTTGGGAGGAGGATTTCAACGACAATATAAGAATTAGAAGTAGCCCCCCCCCCAATGAGCGGTCCCCCCGTCGATTCCAGGCCAACAATGGCTCCACCTCCAATAACAACGCCACTCCTAGCCCCGAAATTGCTCACGGCTTGAAAGCAACCTTCAACGTCACCAGTAGTGACACAAGCAGCGTCACCATTACAGCAGGGGGCAAGCCAGGGAAGGGAGGAGGAGAGGAAGGAAGACAAAAGAAGTCAAGAGGCCCAAGAGGTAACCAGGAGACAAAAAGCAGAGAGGAGAAAGCCCCACCCACCAACAGCTCCCGCAGCCGATGACAAAAAAGCAGGGGACACCGACAATGCAGCCGGAAAAGAGAGCGATGACAAAGAAAACTCAGCAGAAGCAGCCGCAGTTACAATCGCTCACGCGTAATCAACAAGTGTCGACGTACCTTAACGACCAAGCAATGGAAATTTGACTGGGTGAGATCTTGGAAGATTGGGAAGCAACACAACAGCACATAGATGACTTCCGGGCGGTCTCTGCATGCTCCAAGAGAATAAAGTGTGGCGGGTTTCTCAATAAGACGCAAAAATCCAGCTTCACCAAGGCAGCCGAAAACATCCAAGCCATGGGGGGGTGGGCGCGTTTAGCGGATGTCCAATCCCGCTAGCTGTATTGATTCTAAATGAATTAATGCAGTCATTGAAGATGTCGTCCCAGCCCGTCACAGTAGGGCCGCCGATGGAGGACCTGATGGCTGCTGACCAGATCGATCCAGACAGCTCAAAGGGCCGATACTGAGGCAAGTTTGAGCCGCCCGAATTTCTGAGGCTCAGCATGAACCCACGTACAGAGGTTACACCGCATCCCTTTAAGGACTCAAGAAAATTACCTTAAGTTTCCATGGGGTTTTCATGTTGGCTCTGAAAACCCATTTCGACTAAAACTATCTTTGATGAAAAAATCGGACCCATTCGACCTCCGTTCAAAGTAATCACTACATTGCTACCTAATTACGATCACTAAATTAGTAACGGTTTACTCTTATCCAAGATTTAAATAAAAAAAATTTATGTTGGGGAGGGGAGCTTAGAAGTACACTATGTGCGCAAAATTCAAAATTGTATAACTAGTAGGAACTTTATGAAACTGGTTAGCTTGATTTTAATTACAATATGTAGCCTACACACAGTTGATTTTAGGGACAGCCCGAGTAGCTAACTGGGCATAATTTGATCTTGTACAGCCATGGCATTTCAGTACTGCCGTTCCACTTCGCGCCACCCTTGGCGAGTCCGTGCAGCGTGCCTCTTCGGACATACAATTAATCAGCGTGCCTTGCACGCAGTAATGCGTCAGATGGGTTTGCAGCCCGGAAAATCATCTGATGAATAACTTGTACACCCTCCCATATCGCGCCTCCAATGAACCCTCAAGTGGTGAAACCATGTTACGAGGGAGTGGTATGTATTAATAATAAGGGCGCTGTGCGCCCTTTACCACTCGTACATGTCCTAATTGCAGAAAACAAGTATAATTCAAATTAAGTCTTGCCATTCAAGAAAGAAAAATGTCAGAACCCTGTAAGGTGTGCAAGTTCCGAGAATCATTCAGTTTATTGAAGAGAGTGGAGCACCACCTGGGTCGGGTACAATAACTAGACATCTACCCCCACAATTGTCATCTGAAAGGGCAGATGAGTTCGTTAAATTGTCTAAAGAGGATCGTCAGGGAAGTAATGGAGGTGGAAGTCCTCAATATAAAAGGCAGCATGGGCGGAGAAGAGAAATGAGGAGGACAGAGGGAAGAGGAGAGAACGTGAAGAGAGAGGGAATTTGACAAACTGAATAAGAACTGGGTGACAATCCAAGAGAAATTCAAAAGATTGGGTCATCCATCGTGGATGCCGGAAGAGGAGGAGCAGGAGGAGATGAACAATACAAATTAAGAGAAGGAGGCCAACGAGCCTAATTTTAGGCTCGTGGACTCCACCAAAGTATATTGGAGTCGAGACAAATGGTGACCACGATGTGCAGTATTCGGTGCCCGATCCGGGAGGTGCTGCTACTGCTGAAGAAGATAAGTGGTAGCAAAGGAAACGGCTCTTTTTAAGGCCACCAAGATCTCTAGAAATAGAGGTACCAATCAGTTGTCAAACATTTGTATTTTGTGTATATCTGTGTCTTCACCACAAAACTAAAACTTAAAACCCCTTTACCCCTTCTCTTGTCTTGTAGTATGTCGATAAACACTTCCTACCCTTGTGTGATATAATATGTATGTATATGTAAGTATAAGGTGTGTTTGTATAAACACTTTTTACTCCTTTCGTTGGATAGTGGTGGTGGGGGTTGTGGATAGTAGTCAACAAACAGTTGCTTGATAGTAGGTGTGTGCTGGATTGTAATCTAAAAGTGACTACTGGATAGTGGGGGGTGGGGTGGATAGAAATCACAAAGCGGGTGATGGAACCTGTCACGGACGTGTGTGTACGTTATATCAATACATTATATATGTACGAAAATGTACTCGGGGTTTCTTTGCTCGTACAACTTTACCCGAGAGTGGTTTATTTTTCGGTTTTAGCTATTTCAAAATACTGAGTTCGGTTCACCCAATGCTACACGAGCAAAGTGACTGGAGTGAGAAACCTGATTACCTCGAGTTGTCTGGCTGAGTATTTTCACCACCGCCAAGGTACTTATAGAGTGATTTCTCGATGTACAATTACAATGCAACGAGTTTTGTCAGGAAACTGTCCATTTTACGGGAGCAATCTTCAGCTGTAGAGGTATGTAAAAAACGACATTGTATTCTATCTTGCTGTCAGTTGTATGTGATATAATTGTTTTATATTTTGGATGTTTCAGAATTTATTCTAAATTTCACATACAGTGAAACCTATTTCACATAATGCCATACTATTAGACTATAGTCTATTTCAGGTTAGACATTTATAACTGGACAGACACATTGCATTCATCTATATATTGCAAATATTGAAGGACGTGTAATGTTCGAGTTCTTATAATTCAGTGAGATTGTTCTTGTCGGAAACATGTTCATGTACGAACTTGGTTATTATAACAGTAATCTCGTACAGTAGTTCTGATGAAATGATTGAATGTGCAATTAAGCCAATTCATATGCTCACATGCATAATGTACATTACTGTATTCGTACTTAACCGTGTCTCATGTACTACACGGCTCAGTCATTCAATTTTGTATCTTTGTTTGGTGATGGCGAGTCGTAGAACTCTTTGGAGTTTCGTGTAACCCATATGATGGGGTTGATGGTGACTTTGGTTTGGATGGCGGTACTGATTTACTCCCATTGAGAGACCAAAGCGGGTCTGTACGGAATACGGAGGCTCTTGAGGGATCCTCTGACATACTGGGAGGAACGGGCCATGCGTGGTGGCTCCTTGACCATTCAACGAGAGCTGTAGAACTGGAAATACATCGTGATCATCAACAGGATGCCACTAGATACATATCTTCAATTTTGAATCAATATTATTCAGTATCACTAAATGAGTGAAATCAATAATTCAATATCGCTTTATGAGTGAAAATCAATAATACGTGCATTTCACTTGTGGATTAAACATATATTATTCATATTTTTGTACATATTTTATACATTGGTCACCCTTGATAATATAATCATACATTGTTTGAATTTTAGTGTAAATCCTATACTTTGATCACCCTTGGTGATAGAATTATACATTATTCATATTTGTGTATAAATTTTAACATGGATCATTCATGGTGATAGGTCTATATATCAATCATTTTTGTTTATTAGTTTCATACGTTGATTCTTGTTTGAAAACTCGTTGAATTCACACTTTCTGATTAACTCCATTTTGGAAATATATCATTTCCTTATATCAGTCGTTGAACTCGGTGCGCATCATTCTGTTAAATCTACTGTTGGACTGTATGCGCAAGAGTATTGTGTCTGATTCATTCATCGTTCAATTATATTATAATTACATCTCATTCACAAAATTGTTTTCAGTAGTCTTCGCTAAATCCAATCCCAACCCGGCTTGATCCCGTTACAGATATTATATGTGGTGTGTTGGATAGTAATAAAAAAAAGTTGCTGGATTGCAGAAGTGTGTGTTGGATTGTAGATACAAATTTTAACATTACATTTTCCCTTGCCCCCATAAACTTTCGACCCTTTGTCCCTATAAACTATTGTCCTCCTTATCCCATCCCCATGTTAAACCTATGGACAATTTTAACATAGGATTTCCCCTTGTCCCCCAAGGGGAGCCTAATATAAACCTATGGGCTAATGTTAATTCCCATACGTCACCAAAGCTGCACATATTACTACTATGGTATATATTTGATCTCCTTTCCTACTTTCTTTTCCAATAACTTTGTTATTTTCGGAAATAGTTGTGTGCATTCATGTGCCCTGATGAACTACTTTAATTTGAGACCCCGATGCATTTTCTAAGTATGTTGTTTTGAGATTAAATAATAAAACTAAGAACTTTTAGTTAGCAACCGACATTAAGTTTCACGCTGGCAGTTGCTGACAATATTCGGTGAATGTAGGGTTTGACTTCCAACAAAAACCTAAATTTAGAAAAGCAGTCTTTCTGCTGGTTTGAAAGCGAGAAGCATATTAAAAATAACTCATATTAAAAGATGCAATCAAGTAAAGTGTAAAATGCAAAATGAAACAGATCTTTCCTAATATTTAGGACAGATTAATGTTGACAACACCCATTCACACTTTTGACAGCATATATAACACTCAGGGGTCATTGAACCACATGTTGATGTATGTTATACCCAGTTTACTCCAGATATCTTCCTCGTTTACGTTATCTATATCACCGAGGGTCAGGATAGATCATTATTAAATGCGAGAGACGTGATACAATGTGTCCGGAATTTATGATCGTTAAAGAATCAACACTTTTTAGATAATGGAAATAAATAAGAGTAGCCAGTGGGGGGAGTTTAGGAAATGAGGGTAAAAGATAAAAGTCTAGAGAAACGATCTCGCATGGCAGACAAACTTATTAGTCCCACGTGTGCTCTCCACCTGTTCTATTTCCGTTTATTTATTTATTTTAAAATCCTTTGTACTTCAGTCGCACAGCAAGTTTAATGATAACACTTCTCACTGTGTTCTATTAGCGGTACATATGCTTGTTGTTTTAAAGAATTAGCAAGTGAGAAGATGGACGGATGAAACTCAGACTAAATGATTATCACTAATCATTATTATTCGAACTGTGCTTGGCATAGGGCAGGGAACTTGGACTACCATGAATGAAGTGTATTTAGTTAGTATATTTTTGCTGTTTTGTGCTAGCATTCTTTCATTAAGGCGGTAACGTATGTTGGAAGCTGGAGTCGAGGTATTTGGATATGCGGTGGAGTTATTTATTTAAAGCTGCAGGTATGATTAACCACTCAATATATATATATATATATATATATATATATATATATATATATATATATATATATATATATAAATCTCTCCATCTATCTATCCGCTAACCTAATCATACCACATGCTTTAACATACTTGTGATAATTTACGACCTTTTAGTATATAAGGCTCAAATTGCAATATGGTGCAATTCAGAATAAATATTTTAAATAGCTGATTCGTTTCTTTTATTTTTATCATAAATTATTCTGGTAATCACTTTGGGCGGACACATTTTCGATATTTTTGTGAAGACGTCCTAGTAAAGGACACGGGTAAATCTACAGTCATCTCACTCAATTGAACACATTTTTTTTTTGCTTCGACAAGGAAGAAAAAAACATATAGTGGTGATTTGCCAACAAGACAATTTGTGGTGTACCCCGAATTTCAGGTTTCCTCAAAAAGTAATTATTCTATATTATCCTCTTACATGAGACAACATTTGAAATTAGACCCATGAATTACTTTCCGATATATAAATATGTGCTAGTTTGGAATTGGACCTATAAGATGAAGCTTAGACACAAGAAATCTGAGAAGGCAAAATTCTTGACAACTGCCCCCATAACCTAGATAACTCATTTTACCAAGTCAACAAGTTCTAGTTGTTCTAGATTTACACTATCATGTTCAAGCCAGCAATAGCTGTGTGGTTAAAATTAGAACAAGGACATCCTTTAGACTTAATTGCCTCTGTTATCTAACACTTATACTGCAAGCAAAGTATTATAACAGGGAATTTAAGTACATGAATTATCTTTTGATGATAAACAGGCAAGTCTTGTAGATAAGTTGTTAGAGGTCATGATGGGTATTTATATGCAGTACACAGTCGTGCGCATCATACGCACTGTGATGAAAATCGAAGCTTTAGATTTTATTTATTGTTTCATTACCTCTACATATAATACTAGTGATCAAACAAAAAATGAGCTACCTTTAAACTGAGATCTAATGCAATGCGAATTATCTTAACACACCTAGTACATGTAACTATATATAAAAGTAATCAGATTTAATTTCATTTTCCCCCACACGATTCTGGATCTGAGGCGGAAAGCAATGACTTGGAAGAGCAGTATGTCAAAATTAGTGATTAGGCAAACCAAAGGAAGAAATATTATACATACAATTCAAGATCTACAATTCCCTAGGCTACCACTGGACGATTTTATTCGAATGCCAAATTATGTAATGTTCGCATGCTTGCGGGTATATTATCTATTCCATAGTTAAAATCAAGTACATGTGTGTATTGATGTAACTAGTTTTCAGACATGTTATTATAATCAAAGACCGTTGATATCGTTTGTTAAATGATAATTATGGACCACAATATCTGCTTTACTATAATAATGTGGCCACTTGTGGATAGTGATTTAATATTTTTACTAAATAATTATAAGTATTTTTTTGCAATTATCGAACTTTGAATTTTACAAAGAAGGCGAGACGATAAAGGAGTAATTTGCAAAATGTGCCATAACTATGAATAGTAGTTATTTTGAACGACACACAAAAAATAGAACTAGCAGAAGAAAGCCCAGGAAATAGGATGAAGCTCACTCACCGCTCCCAAAAACGATATAAAATTACCTTGGAGGGAGAATAACTACCTCAATTAATGCATCCTAATAAGGCTAGTTCCTGGAGATGGGGACATTGATGACTAAGTTGCAAAGGAACCAGCACTGAGTGGCAGAAGTTGGAAAAATATAAAGCCCTTGTCCAGAAATAAATTAACTCACCGAAAATAAAAATGAAATGAAGTGATATATTTCTTCATGAATCAGAAGATTTTAGATTAAGTCAAGTTTTAGAACATATTTTGCCGTTTAGTACAATTCATGACTACATGTTAGAACTACATTTCCTCGAAAATTCAATTTTCAGCAAATTATATCATACGTTGCCGGGTTGGTAGTATATATGTTGATTTTATATAGATTGGCTACAAGGAACAGTATTCTTGATAGATACCATTAAAGCGGCATGAAGCATGAAGGTGATATGGCACTGAAAGAAACGTTAAGGAGCACATGTTACAATACAATTTCTTGTTTGATCTGGGTCGAGTGACACGTTCCAGTCAGTATAAGATTCAACTAAGAATGAAATGCTCCACTGTTATATTGATATACCCCCGCAAAAAGCTAGCAATGATCATCCAAACCGACCCTACGCATACGTCGTTCATTGCATGACATGATTTTACGATGAAATATACCTTTAGCTGCATCATTGGTTCCTAACTTTAATCCAATACATATGAAAATGAAAGTAAATCCAACATATTTCAGTTATTTTTACATGCAAATGCTTGCAATTGAAGCGATGGGTATGAACAAAGAGGTTATAAACTCACTTCGCATACAAGTCCTTTTCTTCTAAAAGACATTTTTGAAAGGTAATTGATATCCACATATATATTTTGGCCCAGGAAGATAAATGTTATTAAAAAAGGTTTTGTTTTTGCTTAATTTGTTCATAACCAATATGACGTCATTGATCATATAATTCATTATATGACTTTATTTACCTGTAGGGAACATGAAATATGTCAGTCAACTGCTCTGTGCCATATAAAGCCCTATTTTCAAAAACCTTTATGTTAAACGGAGGGTGAACCAACGACGGATGGAACCCACAGTATCAATTAGAGGGTGAAAATATAATTAACCCTAAATGATATAATCCTCCGTCATTTGCATATTAAGCGAAAAGGCAGGCAGGGTGTGTCATGTTTAAATTGTTCACTAAAAAACCTTAAACGTTTGTGATGTACAAAAACATGTTATGCACTTAATACGAAAGAACAGTTACAAGTCATTCATCTGCCTCCATATTATTTTATACAAGTAAAATGAACGTAATTTTGTCACGCAAATGTTCCTGCTGAATATCACACGTTGTGATAAAAAACATTATATATAACATTTCCAATTAATATTACTTGCAATTGTTAGCTAATTTTGGCTTCCGTTCACTCGTACCAATACTTTTGTAATGTATAGATATAACAAATTCCAACGTCTTTCAGTTTATGTATATTTCATAAAGATCTAGATAAACAGAAGGCCTTGGGATCGAAAATGGTTTCTATAGATCCTTAATATCATGGATTGGCATGTACTTATCACGTAAATGGTATTCGGCTGTACTATACTTGTTGCGAGAGCAATCGAGGATAATAGCCAAGACATAAGCATCAAAATATCGTCTTTTTAAAATGTTTACTACCTTACCGATATTTATAGACTCTCTTCTCCATATTTTTTTTAAAATGCAAAATCGGAAAAAGGACAGGAGGTTTTATACATTATATTTTGTTATTTTGGTTGATTTTGGATGAACATCTGAGGGTTTCTCACAAAATATTTGTGGTTACTCTAATCAAATCGTCTATGTTATTAAGGCTTTTTTTTTCTTTTCTTAGCAAAGTGACTTCTCGCACCCAAGGAATGCTATGTCAAATATATACTAGTACAGCAGCGTGGTCGCCTGGCCGAGCTGGTTGCTTCTGGGGTAGCAGCGGAATACACAGGCCGACATCTTACCTTTGCAGACCTTGTTGCGATGAGAGACGAGGAGGTAGCAAAAACCTATGCCATATACGAGACTCAATTGAGGCCATAATGATTAAATCGCTAGGGTCGTCTCTATTCGGACAGTTCACATCAGTTGTACGCCACTTTCTGCCTCCGGATAACCGCGAACGCCTTTGGAGTGACTTGGAACAGGACCCAATAAAACATCTATGTTAAATATTAGCAGCCACCTTTACTTTAGGTACGGTGCTGTACTAGGACCAATAGACTGCCTATGGATAGGTCGAGTTTGAGAAAAAAACAACTTGCAGACACAACTGATAACACAAATAGCAACGGATAATTCAGCGCAACAGACAAAGGATGCGTCAGCAGAACCGAAGACAAATGAGCCAGCAGAACCATTGCAGGAAGTGACACAAGTCAGCAAGGTTAAACACGCAGGTAGAGTTGCTGCTGGCTGAAGACTTTCCGAGATGATTAAACAACCCTGGTTTGAGAAAGAATCAGAGAACACCGACATTCAAGAGGCTCCGACTGCTGAAAATCAAACGAAACAGCAGGCGGGAATTCCAGTTTATATTCTCTGGGGCGGACTGTCTTTTATTGTTTCCATTCCTTACGCCTGATCCAGGAACAAACCAGCAGCAAACGTGCGAAAAACAACGTATGGGACACGTCGAAACGACAAGCACCGCAGGTGCCAATAGCATCTATTAGACATTATTCTAATCCTTTCATGTGGACTAGTTAGTGTCTTATGCTTGTAGCTATAAAAACACCATCACCACCCCCATTCACCCCCAAAAAATAAAATAACACAAATAAAAAAATATGATCTTGTTAATAGCAAAACACAAGCGCAAGATGTCTACACCACATTGCGTAATCTTTCTTTACCATGCAGCCGTACTCAGCGGTCTTAAAGTTGGGTATTCGAATTGTCAAGCGCGGGTTAAAAGTGAAACCTTCCGTCTTATCCGATTAGATTTCGAAGACGCAGCAAAGGCCGTAACCATCACAGTGCTGAGTCTTTGGATGCAGAATATGCTAATTAGACAAGACATCATTCGTCATAATATGATTAAATATGTCTAATGGCTAGAATTGCACTGGTGGTTGGTGGGGCAATCCTCAATATCCTCGCAATCATTAGTTCAAGCTTCCTTTTCTCTCAGCTAAATGATAAAGAAGCCGACGCTTCATTCAACAAATACTGACAGGCGGTGACTGAAGGTAACGAACAAAACCTTTCAGACTTGTACACACCAACTGCAGCACAGCAAACGAAAATAAATGACGCTTGTCGGGGGTGGCGGTGGGGGTGGGCATCGCATCCGTCGGTTATATTGGCTATACTTATTTCTAATCTAACAAGAGGGGGGCAAATTGTTATATTTGTGCCGTTTTTATCCAGCATTCATACTCGTTTGAAGGTCATAATATGGGACTTCGGGAGGAAATTTGGGCCTACATGCAAGAGGTAAAATGCGGCGGCGCATCTCGAAAATTCACGCCCCTCCCCCCCCCCTGCCACCCCCTCCCCCCCTTCTGTTGCATGCATTTAAGCCCATACAAAACTGCTGGATTGATATCTGGCGCGACTATGTGGGTGGTCCTGCGTAGCTGTTTTACTTTGCCGAGCAGGCACTGCCTCATGCTTCTCATAAGCAGTGGATGCATAGTTTTGACACTTAGAGCCTTAAATTTTTGCTGACTGCTTCAACGGATGCAGGCTTTTCCTGATTGCCTCAACATGCTTGACTTGGTATGTGCTGTTGAAGCTAGATCTGTTGGTTCGTAGCTAAAGAGCTTTCGGAACGACAGAGCACGGCATACTGCTCACCTTGTTAAAACCACAAAACACGGAAACGAGTTGGATACGAAGCTTGCGACAATATGCTACAACCCGCGAGACTACATGAAGTGCATGGCAAAGGTTAAGAAACTGTCAGAAGCCACCGAACGTCTCACAAGATGTTGTTAGGGTTTGGCTCGAGAAGCAGGCCGTGTGACAAATGTACCTGTCAGCACCATGCAATATTCTCTGGCAGCGGTATGATGTTTCAACCACTAATGAGACGCACGAGGCGAAATCTTATTTCTGCTGCACTTGAATGTTGTCCGAAACACGTACAACTATGCAGTGATCGTGGTTGACGTGGCTAGCCGTTATAAGGGGACAGAGCCCTTGACCACAAAGCAAATTCCAAAGTTGCAGACATTCTGGCACGCATCTACAGGCAGGGGCCGCTAAAGTGGCCTAATCTGCTCCAGGTTGACCCCGGCCGAGAGTTTATATGCGCCGTGTCGCATAGGCGATCCTGGAAGACGTTATACCTTTGGTGGAAATTGCTGGATCGGATGGTAAGTTTTCCATATTGCTAAAGTTTTGTTCAGATCTACTGGGGTGGGGGTGGGGTGTTGTAATTTTTTGCATAGTTGTAACCACTTTGATATATTGTTCCTAATGGAAAGGAATATGTATTATCTCATTCTGTGATGATTATTTGAAAACACATCACTGTCTTGACTCTTGAAGAATTTTGTCGTTGGTAATTCACCTAACTAGGATTCAGGTAGTTTTGTCTCTTTTTGTCTCTTTTGTGCACATCCATTAATACATTTTATGTTCCATTTTTTTCAGATTGTGAAAGGTCATTCTCCTCAATGAATAGAATTAAGAGCATTTTAAGGAACAGGTTGTCACAGAGAGTACTGAACTACCTGATGACAATCAGCACTGAATGACAATCCTTAAAAGACTTTAATTTTGATGTTGCAGTCAGTATATATGGTGAAAAGAAGAAAAGGCGTATATCATTTATTTAAATTAAGAATTAAATGAGATGTGCATTGTCGTTACTGTTATAACCTTGGTAAATAAAAACTACTATGTAAATATATGCATTTCTTTTTAATTCCATTGATATTAATTTGTTTCACTTTTATGACGCTAATGCGCGCTTTTTAAAATATTGTATGACCCTATATTTTATGATATTTTACGACCCTAACCCGCTTACCCCGATGCTATGGAAAATTTCTGGGGAGATCACTGAAAACTCCTTTTTTTTCCTCTTGAAAACACTCGAGATATAGTTGGTGTCTGATGCAGGCCCATACAACTGTCTTTGCAATGCCCTTGGACCTACATTTATTTGTGCTGTCAGCTTTTAGTATTGATTACATCTTTGTCGCTTTAAACATGAGCGATCTCAATGCTCAGGAGCAGACTCTCAGAGTCCATTTACAACAGGTTCGCCTTGTCCCCGTAGTGTGCTTTAAGCTGATTATAGTAAAAGTCGTACACAAGACACTTGCTTAAGTCCAGGACTGCCTCCATGGTATAAAGTGGGCGGTTAAGCTTCAGGTACGCCTTTGCAGAATGAACAGCCACAAGGTTGCCGTCAAAGATCTTTCACGTCTTAAATGCTGGTCGGCAATCATATTGTGCAGCTTTTCTTCCTCGTCCTCAAGCTGCAACAAATCTACCCTATTCCGCTTCCTCAGTTTCTCCTTAGCATTCTTGAGGACCGAGTTGTTCATATGCTTAAAGAAGTCTTTTTTCGAAATCCGACTTTGCCTTACTTCGCAGGTATGTGTTCAGCTCTAAGTACAGCGCCATCCATACGATGCTTGATGTAGAGCTGGAGGTTTCTGTAATGTACTATATCTCGTTCCTTTTTTTCGCAGACCTGGAACTAGCTGCATACTTTCAGTGAACATACCCCGCAGTTTGCTCACCAAATTATGCTGATCGCTTAGCCAATCCAATGGTGTAGCCACTGGGTGCGTCTGCTGCCGTCGTTTCGACTATTAACACTGTCCTTTCGAATTATTGAACTGCTTGTGAGAACGTGTTGACCCACTTAAAGCCGCAAGTTCGTAGGCCCGATCATATAGATTGTTGCAAAGATGTAGGCTATCCACTTATTTGGCTTTTTGCTGTTATAGTCTGGAAACTTTTGGATTGCTCGCTTTTGCATGACATCCGTTCACCATCGAAATGCCACCACGGGTGCCTTTGTCAGTAAATAGGTGCATATCAATATTTTTCAGCAGCTTATCCGGATCGCCTGCAGGGCCTTTCACTGGTACGAAAGTGCCTCAAATTACGAACAGATGACGTACGGAACGAGTATTTGGTGGCGGTGGTTCTGAAAGGTTAGAATGTTCTTTTCTGGCTCCGGTGATGACACACACTAGAGCTTGGTTTATACTGCCACAGTCTTTGGTGTAGGCATCCAATAGGCCGGGCTGACAGAAGACGTGGATGCATCTGCGGCAGACTTGCTTTGTTTCTTTGTTGTTGCTACCCTTGCATACTAGAAGACTGAAGTTCTTTATTCAGACATAGTGACTCTTTAGCCTTCGTCGAGCAGCAAAAGGTCTACGAAATGTTGCTTCGATTAATGCAACTCGCTGATGAACAGCGGGTACATGTCATTTTTCCAGCCAAATACACTAACAGCGATAGTTTTTGTGTGGCTCTAAAACTTGTCAATGTCACTGACCTTCACAGAAAAGTCACTGCTGGTGCAGTCACAGGAATAGAATGTGTGAGCTATGCACTTTCGTTCAAATTATTCGTTTCCTTTTCTAACGTATTTTAAGTTGCATTAATACATATTAGGAAATAAATGTCAAGTAAACTATGACCAGTGGGAGCCCTGATCGTACCTTTTGATGTTTGATATCAATTCTGACTAAACTTGTGTGCAGAAGTTTTAAGTATTGAATTACTTCAGAAAACAGAGTTTAGTTGAGGATGCAATTTGAAAGTGTAAGATAGCGGATTGAACAAATATTGAATGAACTTGTCAATGTGACTCCCTAAATTTGTCAGATAGTGAAGCGGAGAATGAGATCTAGACTGAGAAAAAGGAGGAAGGCAAGGAGAAGATTATTTAATGGAAGAACTTATATAACAGGGATGATAAACGCTAGTGAATGTATTACACCACGTTTGGGTGTAATCGGTCTCTTCGTGGCCGCAGATGATATAGGTTATGGTCTAATCTATCTCTCTCTCTCTCTCTCTCTCTCGTTCAATATATACATATATATATATATATATATATATATATATATATATATATTACTTCTTTCTCCGATGTTTCAGTTTTGCACAAAAAGTTCATGAAAAAATTATTTAAATCAAATAATTATCCAGTAATTTGTATCTTGATAAGTTGTACAGTGATCAGACAAAACATGACGGCTGGAGCAAGATTTGCAAGTTCCAAAATGTTAAACAATAGATAATACTAAATCAACAAGCCCACACAATTATTAATGCGAATTACCCCTTTATTCCGAGAAAAGAATTTCTAACCTTCTGATACTGTTCACGCAAACAACCTACTAATATGTGATGCCTTTCAGACACTATGCTACTATTGTTACAGTTATAATATTTTCTTCTGAGGTAATTCATATGTTTCATGAACAGGCAAAGGTGACACTAGACAAATAGTTTTGACTTTAGCAGCAAAACTACACAAAACTCTACTCCCAGCTCCAACGATTTAAAGATGTTGTGCATTGCACATGGATGTTTCAAATTGAGAAAGATCTCGTGGTCATGGTTGCAATTGGCTTCAGCATTACACTCTGGTACATTATAAAATATATTTTTTAAGACGAGTATCAAGCAGCTTCATCAACGAACTAGTGGCCGAACGTATGTGTCTTACGATTAGGCGACATTCATATAATGTATATTCTGATTCAAACTTAGTATGCCAGCCTTTGTTATTTGAGACAGAAGAGCTCTAGTGGTTGCACATGTCAAATGATATAAATAGCTATGTAACAAAAAAGGAATAAATTACTTGATATGTGCAATCCGTCTATTGAAATAGTCCAATATCAGAAGACAAAATTACAAGCATCTAATGACAGCTTGTACATTAACATGTATGCGTCGCGGGTTACGTGGAGAGAAGTTTAAGGAGGAAGCAAAAGATAAATATAAAAATATGCTCGATAAAGCCTATATCATGATGTAAAACCAAAATAAGGCCATAGAAAGAAAAAACTATTTAAATAGCAATTCAAACATTGAACGCATTATATGTATATATGAAAAGACAAGACAACGAGATTTGTAGGTATGAAGGCAAATATCTTCGAAACGACGGTACGCTCCTAGACCCTTACAAACATCGGCCTGGATAGAGAATTATATGGATGCTGTATGTGTCCCGAGCTGCCAAAGAAAGACAAATAGTCAGGAAAATATGAGTACATTCCCATGACACGTACCTCCCTCACACCCATCCTCCGTCCGCCGTTTGCCATAAACAGCTCGCTCTAAATAGATCCGTGCTACTAGGAGTATTCCGTTCGTATATCCATTCCTTAGAACCAGTTGCTATAGTCTGGGTAATGAGCATGTCGACTGTCGCAAATCAGGCAGGTGTATCTTTCATATGATAAGTACTAAACAATTTAATTTTATTAGTTCATGACAACAATATAAATAATATAAATATAAAGTGCTGTTCAAAATACATACATTTGAGTAAGAGGCTATTCCATTCAAATGTATGTCCTTTAAATAAAAAATTATGATTATTTCAACTCACTTAGAAAATCTCTTTAATATATAGGACGTAATGATGGAAACCTTCAGTCAGTTTCCGTTGCTAAGTTTGAATTGTGTACATTCTTTAAGTTCTGTTTTGGCAGCAATCTCCTGGTTCGCTATATTGTCAAATGATGCTGATGATTATACCTTTAAATACACTACAAATTAAATACTTTTAAAAAAATAAATAAATAAAGATTCAGAAATGTATAATGTATTATCGCAAACTGTATTTTCCAAGGCAGGAAATGGGTTCTTATTTTATAAACAAATCAATGTAAAGATATATTCATCTAAAGGTACATAGGAATTATCTCTTAAATCAGAATAATTTGAGTTTTAGACATTATAATATACATGCTTTTGAAACGTTTATCGTCTGCGAATCCGAAATGGAAAGAATCAAGGTACACGGACATGCTGCTAACTTGTATCGTACGTCCCGCTATTGAACCAAAGTTCCGATCTTTAATCTGAACATCCTTTTGATAGGAGTCACTCTATTTTTATACAAATCATAAAACCAAACATATTGGTATGAAAACCTTACATATAAATAGTTCACAACAAAAGATACACCAGTGCTTCATACACGTGTTATGTTTTGCAATAAACAAAACAAACATGATTACAACACTGTTGTTTTCACCTTGAAAACTCGTGACAGAATACTTTCAAAAATTATAGTGATTATACTAGATACAGAACAAACAATTAAGTTTATCTTTATTTTGTGAATAGAAAAAACCATTGCAATAAAACCTAGTTCTGACTGATTGATTTGTCGCACAGTCATATTACAATGGCCATAAAGTTAATCAGATTTATACACTAACACATCATCTTGAAATCAAACCTAAAATTAAAGTTGATTGCTGCTGCTAAGTATTTGTAAGTGTAGAACTATGATTACCACAGGTAGAATTTACTATGATATTGATGTAAGTCAATCTTGCGGTATCAGCAATCAGATTTTTATCAAGAAAGCATAACCTCGAAACTTACAAAAGTACCTCAGGAATACGAAGCGTTTATCATCTAACCCTTCAAAAAAGAATTGTAAATTTTTGCATGAATTAGGAATCCAAATAATTAAGTGATGACATATGGTGTCAATTTCAGGGCATACACTGGACTATCTAAAGCTAACAAATACATTTAATGATAGCTTTTCAATTCGAACGGTCGTTGAATTTTGACAAACCAGCAAATCATCACATTGCAAACGATGATTTATTTTCGAGGGTATTTTTCTGTTTTAATATCTATAAGTTTAACAATGCATGGGTAAGTTAAATAGAGATATACTTGTTTTGGCTAACGTTCTCTCAACAGTGACTAAGTATAATTTAAAATTACCTTTTTGTACAAAGATATTGATTGCTTTACACCACATAGATGAACTGGATCAATGTAGCAGTTGAAGTTACAAACCATTGACCGGGAAAGATTTCTAGCATATATCTAATCAGGTAAAATAATTATATACTTTAGCACAGTGAGAGGAGTATCTACGGTTATGTCTCTTCGCTACTGTAAGACAATTGTTTTAAAGTGTCCATCTTCAAAATCCTCCGTGTATGTTGCACTCGTCCTTTACCAATTATAGTAATGACTCACAATTCGAGGACCGACTCTGGACATACATTGACCGATTTTGGTATTAATGTCAAGTCAGGCAAGATTTTTTCACTGCAGTATTTGTGGAAAATTAACAAATGTAGTAATGTAAAGAACAAGAAAAAGATTTGTATTACTACCTTCAATCCAATATATAGATACCTTGCACAAGACTTCAAACAAATGCCGATGAGGTTTGTATCAAACATTTATTTCACATACAATTGCATATTGCTCGTTCCCATGTAGTCTGCAAGAAAAGGACATATACTATGTATTATATATCTTATCTGGTAATTCACAAAAACTATTTACACTCTTAATTTGAAGAATTATAGGTTTGTATCGATGGGAAATAACAGTTAAATTCTTCCAGACCGCTGCATAGCCGCTATCAACATCAGACACACTTTGCATACATTGCTACAGGACTGTCTGAAAATTCCCCAAAATGTCTATTTCCACTTTATGTTTAAGATTTTCTTTCCTCATTCCAAATATTATTAAAATTCCTTTTGTGACACAAATGGCTCATGTAGTTTACTTACTGTTTACTTTTTGTGGTGTTTCTTAACATGTTCTTTCTTCTTTCATGATTAAGCTTCAAAGCCTCAGAAAATCAGAAGCACAAACTATATATATTTGCTGTACGTTGAGTATAACATTGATAATAACATAAACACTAGTTACGAAATGTTGATGGTAACCTCAACCACAGCACCTGCCACCGAATGAAGAAGTAAATGCGATGACCGCTGTAGATTTATTACTGGTCAAATGTGGTATTCATACTTGACCAAAACTTAATTACATACAAAATAGCAGAGCTGATTGTTAAAACCGTTTGGAAACTACTACGCAAACATGGTAGAAGAATTCCCGAGGACCTGCTCAGATAAATAGTCCACATTTGTGGTGTCAAGCGTCATTTTGCATGAATAATGGTTGAAGGCATAGACTAGGAGATTTCTTCTACCACAAGTACAACTGCAATTGGAATTTGCTGAATGTTGATTAGTATTCATTGCCGGATGGGACGACCTATCAGTAATAAAGAGTAACAAAATAATTAATTAAATGCTCCTTATCCTCACGGGGCTGTTTGATGAAAGGACTTCGCTCCACGGTGGGAGCTACCCATGCTTGATCTTTGTCGTTAAGGAGATTCCTCGGTGTAGCCTCAAACTTCTTTCCCTCGACATTGAAAATCGCTTTCCCGATCTGTTTACAATACTTGAGTGATTCATTCCATGTTAAGCTGACATTCCTGTCGAATAGTTCTCACCGGCTGAAACTGGATAAGTATGCATATAACATTTATTTCTGGTTTTGTCCTCTTGGAGGTATTGTCTCCTGATTCGTTTCTTCTGCGGGTTATTCCTAAAATTAATGTGTCAATGGTCTGGAACAATTATCAAAATATTAGTATAAACACTGCTATATCACAAATTCCTTTACAAGAGTTAAAGAAAAAAATGATGTTTTTAAAAGCAGTTCTCACTGGCCAAGTTTTTAAGCAAAGACTTTTAAGAAAAGACATCAACGGTAAGTTCAAAGTTACCATAAGTAATCAACGGTAAGTTCAACGCTACCATAATAACGTACGGCACGATATGATCAGATAACATGTCTCAGTCGAGCACGAAAGATACTTTTCACGAACACTGAAGAATAATGTTATAATGAAGGAAAAGTTTATATCTCAAGGAGCGAGTGCACGTACATTCATCTTAAAAGGAAATAAAAACGAACAGATCAAAAGAGTTTCCGATATTTTTCTCCTTCCTTGTTAACTATTTGCATATCACAACAACCTCAACGCCAGCCCCAACTACCCATTCAATTCTTAATTGCTAAATCGCATACCTACTTACCATTGCATTAAAACTTATATATGTTTACTTTCTTATTTGGTAACGTACTTGTTGACACGGTGACTGAATGACTGATTGAAGGACAGAATGAATGAATAGATAAATCAAAACATGCATAAATCAATGAATTAATTCATAAATTAACTACAAAAAAGACTCGAAAAGAATCCACCGCTGTATTTTTATTTATTTAGAAATAAGAATGCACTTCAGCATAATGACAAGTAAACATGAAATAAAAAAATATCAAAACAAATTAGACGTGTTATGATTGAGGATATTGCTAGGAATATAGATAAAGAGTGAGCGTGTGGGTTCGGCTGGGGATGAAGTTTCTTTCATTACACAATGTTTGAAGGAGGATTTATGTTTATTTCAACAAAAAGCGTCACATTTATATTTACAAATGTCAAATGCTCAAAACGCGTTGCCGCTTCTTCTATTAAGTTTCTTCCTCATAGAAAACGCAGAAAAACCATACGGACAATATTTTTCTTTTTCTTTTTATCTCTTTATAGTAAAACTTTGTTCAGTCGAATTTTGTTTCCGTTTTTTATCAAGCCCACTAAGTAACTCATGGTTTTATTGATAAGACCAATGTTGCTGCAGCAGATTTTTTTTTTCTTTGGTTTTAAGTCGTTATTAATTAATAAACCTCTGTCTGGTTGTCAGAAAACTCAGGAAAATTGGATAATAGATGGTGAGGTCGACGCAGGGTGAAGATTTGCATATCTGATTTTGAAAACTACCTAAACGTTTAAGGATCTGTAACATGTTTTATATCACACAAGGTGTAATTATGTTTTGATCTCACCCTGCAAAACCATCCGTTCAAAATATTAGGTCATGGGGGCGAACAAATGCCAGAAGCGCCGTGCAATTTCAATCAAGGTAAAAAATTACAAGGATGTTGATACAAAGTTAGGGCTTACACCTGCCTCCTATGTAAGCTGTACCTGTTACTCTTCATTGTTGTTTGTTTTTATATGAATTCAGCTTGT
Organism: Margaritifera margaritifera; assembly: GCA_029931535.1. Classification (NCBI taxonomy): domain Eukaryota; kingdom Metazoa; phylum Mollusca; class Bivalvia; order Unionida; family Margaritiferidae; genus Margaritifera; species Margaritifera margaritifera. Next base: position 1,989,838 of record JAQPZY010001563.1, read on the forward strand.
GTGCTACCTCTTATGCTTTTTCCACTGTCACAGTTCCTGACGCTGATATTTTAGTAATTTGAATGCAAGATATATATGGTACTAATGCACTGAAACTCTGTATACATTAGGACATTTGTTCATCGGAGTTTCTTGTTCCTGAACGAATGGCCGGAAGCTTATGGCAGATATATGGATCTCGGTTATTATTTCATTCCGTTCTGTTATACAAATTTTAAACGAGTTTCGAGTTGATTTATAAACACTAGCAGTCTCGCAGTAAACCTACGCCAATAGTGTAAATTTGCTTTATGAAAATAAGACTATTAATATCAAATGGGGTGTGGGTAATGCCTATGCCGCACTGTGTGAACTTTTGCGACATGAACAAAGAGACTTTAGACATAACATGTACATTGCTTGGGCATCCTGAATGGATGGTATCCACGGTATGCATGTTTGTAATTTATAAATGTGAATACAAGTATATATCCTTTAGGTCCCAGAGAATGTGTCATAATCACAGTGATATACTTATTTCGGTGTGATTTCCCTTGAGGCGTTCGGTGCTTCAGTCCTGCCTAGCAAGTTTTATTAATCAGCTGCACGATGACTCAAAGACCAGTTATATTGACCAAACAAATGTTGTAACCTTACTTATAATTCTGTGAAGATGAAGTAATATAGGCTTACTTGCTCTAGAATTGTCGGACCCAAGCCCTAAACGGGCTAAAAAAACTGATTAGGTCAGGAGACAGCAAAATGATTTAACCTTGAGCAGAATATGTATAGGATGGGGACTGCCAAGAATGTATTGAATGTATTGTTAAGACTCTAGTTCTTAAAATAATGTAACATAAAGAAAGTGAAACCAACAATGTATGCAAAATCAACAAATAATTTATTTCTCTGTAATTAAAAATGAAAATTCAAAAAGGCACTTACACTTTATGAATTAAATCCCAAATGATTCTAAATGTCCTAAACACAAGTCCAAAATTATAGAATATTCCGAATGAATCAATGTTCCGAATGAATGAATAGTTTTGAATGTCATGGTGTACCCCAATAAGGTAATCCAGAATGTCTTTGAATGAGTTCATATAAATCTCCAAATCATATATTAATCCAAAAGTCTATGAGTAATGACCACTTTAGTAAATCCATTGAATGTTTAAATAAAAAATTACTTTCGAATTATATCTTACTTCAATGGCAAAACAATAAACTCTGGTCACAAAAATTAATTCAAAGGCTGCTCTTTATAACATGAATGCTAGAAAAGGAATGAATAAATGAGTATCAAGTCATATATATATATATATATATATATATATATATATATATATATATATATATACATCCTAAATGAGTATCAAGTCATATATACATATATATATATATATATATATATATATATATATATATATATATATATATACATACATCCTAAATGTCCTATTTCATAACAGGACATATGTCATCTGATGGCCCACAATGCAATAGAATATGCGTCGTTCTGTTGAAAATCCCCAGCCTAGTTGTTAACTTTTCAGACTTTCCAGGATATAAAATAGTAACGAATGGAACAAATGTCGTTTCATAAACACATAGCTGCTTGTCAAACAATATAGGGCAAGAAAATAGTTTGATGAAATATGAGAATGATTATGTATCTTGGGCGCGTACAAAGTTATCTAGTGTAGTTTTATTATATTTTGTTTTTACGAGACATCGAGTAATAGCTGCATCTCGCTGTAGATCACTCGCAGCGAGATACCTGTATAACATGATGTGTACGGGTACTTTAACCCTGGATCTTGCACTTGTTATTTGTGTGTGGTAGTATGCATAGAATGTATGTACTATATGCTAGGACAATGATTCAGAGATCTTGTCAGGTGGTGTCTACTTTACTCTACAGGTTGTCATAGTTGGCAGCAAGGTGTCATTGTTGCCTACAGGGCAACATAGTAGGCGACTGGGCAACATAATGGGCAGCAGAGCAATATAGCTGGCAACCTAGCGACATGATACGTGGCTAGGGGAACGTGGCACTGGTGAGCCACTACCAGAGAAAGCTATACGGATGCGGTGCATGCTACCTTGATATTAAGAAGATATCGGCAGTCCGTCTAGATGTTATTGGAACTTCCTCCTAGGAACCGTTAAGTTCGGGAAAAAGAGTGGAGCATACCCAATATAAATTCATCCGAAGGATTTTAATATTGAACTGTGAACTATGAATGTTGAATTTTAAACAATACATGTGGTTATGTGAACCATCCGCTCATTTGATTGAAATCATATTTGCATTACGGTGAATATCAAGTTGCAATAGTTGTATATGACAACGTCATCATAATGTAACATTTGACAATATCAGGTGATTACTTGGTATTGTTACGATTAGGGGTAATATAACAAAAGAAAAGACTCAAACAAGCTTTCAAGATTTAAAATACAAATATTTAATTTCCTAAAATATTAAAGTATTTCAACAAATAATCAAAGTGAAAGAAGTAAAAATAACTTACAGTATAGAATATCCTTAAACGTCCTAAATTGTTCTAATGTTCACTAATCTGGAAGAGTATTCCGAATGAAACCTCCAATGTGCTGGAGTGCCAACAAGAATCAGTTATATCCAAATATTATTAATTCCAAGTAATCCTTGTGAATATGGAATATCACACAAGTTCTAGAAATTTTTCCGACAATTCCAACGGAGCTGTATAATTCTCAAATTTTAAGTAACAGTACTAAATTCAGAATGTACTGTATAATAATCTCTGAAGCAGAATACCACACACAAAATGAACCAATCTCGTTTATGACCTCTCGGGCTCAATGAACTATGAAGGAATGACGAACGCTGATATTACATCTATTTTATAGTTTCAGTACTTCGTTATTGAAATACAAATAAAACCCATTTCTTAATTCCGTCTTAAATCAACATCTCAGTATTTACTAACTTATTCTACTTCTAGTCAACATAAATGAATCACTCTCTGTAATTGCGAAATCAGGTCAGGTCAAATTCAAAACTCACGCGCTGTACACGTGACATGACTAATACTTCAAACAACTATATTGATTTTCCCAGGACCAATGTACTGGGTCACATTGAAATTACCGTATATGTGCACTCTGCAAAACGAATAATATTAGACTATTATACAGTAGTCATAAACTAATAAAACTATACCATTACTTAAAAAAATATACATAATTCTGTAACAGTATATATTTAATGGAGTGTTGTTCTCCAGTTTAGGTCTCAGTATATTTATATATAACAGCGTAATTGACTCTGAGGGGACGCTAACGCTTCATGGGAAGTGGGGAGCATTGTATTCCAAGTTCTAGTCGTTTAAGTGTTGTTATTTTTTTATTGTATTTTTTATTTTTACATCATTTTGTTTATATATATGTATATATATATATATATATATATATATATATATATATATATATATATATATATATATATATTTCAGTAATCAGTAAGCATCAGAAGTAATTTTTGTGGTGTAGGGTCTCATACTTCATTATCATAAACATTTCATTCACATACATCGTGTTCGGTGTTTTCAATTAATCCAAACCCATTCGGTTACAATCTTGTGACACTGCCGAGTACTGTTTATATCTTGTATCAAAATATGTTCAATACCGACCGAAAGTATATCGAGGTGAGGAGGCTCGCACATAGCACAAAAACTGACTGAACTCTTCCACTCAATGTGGACTCAAAAAACTATACCCCAGAAGTACAAGGATGCATCCATCGTCCAAATATGCAAGCGGAAAGGCAATATACAATCCTGCGACAACAATTGGGACATCTCTTTGCTGTCAATAGCCGGCAAAATCATTGCCAGAAATCTGCTGAATCGTCTTGTGCATCACATAGATCAAGGGCACCTGCCTGAGAGTCAGTGTGGCTGCAAGAAAGGACGAGGAACCACATACATTTTGTTTGCATCTCGTCAACTTCAGGAGAAATGCCAGGAACAGACCTTCAACCTGTACACGAAATTCATCGATCTAAGAAAGCCTTTGACAAAGTCCGCCCTGGAGGTCTTTGGAAGATCATGACCAAATTTGGTTGCCCACATAAATTCATCGTGATGGCTCGGCAATTCCATGATGGCATGCCCGCTCGTGTCGTGGATGACGGCGAGTCATTTGAACCATTCCTATTCACCAAAAGAGACAAGCAAGGCTGTGTGTTGGTCCGAACCCTCTTCAGTATGATGTCCTCTGCCATGCTTACTGATGCTTTCCGTGAATATGACACTGGGATTGACGTTAGATACCGGACTGACCGCAGATGCTTCAATGTGAAGAGACTACAGGCAAAGACGAAGTTACAGGAAGTGACTGTTCGTGATCTCCTGTTTTCTGGACGACTGTTCCCTAAATGCCAAATATGAGTCTGACATGCAACACAGTATGGACCATTTTTATTCAGCTTGTAACAATTGTGATCTCACAATTAGTATCAAACAGACAGAGGTGATGCACCAATGTGCACCACGAGAGCCTTACGTAGAGTCTACCATCAGTGTAAATGGCCAAACCCTCGTTGCAATGGACAAATTCACCAATCTCGGCAGCACACTGTCACGTACAGTCTACATTGATGGTGAAACCAACTCCAGAATTGCTAAAGCACATGTGGCTAATGGCAGATTGCGTGCAAATATCTGGTTGCGCAGGGTCTACAAAAACAACTTAAGGTCTACAAATCCATTGTGTTGCCGACCCTGTTGTATGCTTGTGACGCCTGGACGGTGTACAGACGCCATGCCAAGAAGCTGAACAATTTTCGCATGAGCTGCCTGAGGAAACTGATGAGGATAAGATGCCAGGGCAGGGTCCCAGACACTGATGTTCTCACACGGGCAGGTCCAAATATCCACACTCTGCTGATGAAATCACGGTTGAGATGGGCGGGCTACGTCACCAGACTGTCGGAAGAGATACTACCAAAGACGATCTTCCAAAGCGAACTGAATGAAAGAAAGCAATCTCAGAGTGGTCAGAAGAAACTCTTCAAAGATTATCATCCTTGAAACGCTTCGACATTAACCCTGAGTCTTGGGACGTTCTCATACAGGATCGTTCCAACTGGCGGAGTCTCATCCATACTGGAGCTAGATACTTTGATCTGAGGAGAATTGCAGAGGAAGTGCAGAAGCGCGAGGAGCGTAGATCTCAGAACTTCAGATCATCCTCTATTGAAAAGTTTTGGCTGGTATCATTCTTACGTTAGAAAGAGACTAATACTAGCAGCTATATTCGAAGAGTATACAAATACGTGTCTTTCTTATTACTGTCTTGATCCTGTCTGCACTTATTTATCTGCAGTACTGACCAATGATGCATAATTAAAGAGAATTGTTGTATATTTAAAATCATTACCTGATATGGATATGCCGCAATTGACCGAAATTAATATTAGAGCTGGATTATTGATGATTTCAAAAATATATGCAACGACAACCAATGAATACTTGTAAGAATGATACTTGTTGATAAAGATCACTAAATGCACAATGATCGTATCTGCGATAAGAATAAACCAAATATAATAATAATATATCTTGACTTCAATTATAACCATATATATATATATATATATATATATATATATATATATATATATATATATATATATGACTCGGCTATGTCTCAACATCTTCCATCTTCATACTTTTGTGGGCATCTAAGGAACAATCAGAAACTATAAGGAACAATCTACAAAAATTGGAAAGATGATGAGAAAAGGTGTCTTATTTTAGAGGTTAATCTAAAAATAGTTCAAAAAAACTACAAGACTTGTCGAATGAGCACCCACTAGCACCAGAACACAAAATACCAAAAGACGTCTGAACAATATCCATTAGAAAGGAATTAGGATCATTAACCAACGCACCAACGGTTTGTATATACGTTGTATAACAAGGAGGAATATTTAATTCATTGCAGAGTCATGAAACTATAGATGAAATTAGTTGCTAGATTTAGTAAAATACACAGAGCTATATTATTTAAACAAGAAAGATGTCTAAAAGTAGTATATTGGTCTGAATACTAAGCTTCAAAAAGCAAGCAACCAACGATTGTCATCACGATCGATTCAAAGGAATGTTGGTTCATGTTTTTGGTAAACAATTAGAAAATCGCAGAAAAATAGAATAATCTACATTGCTAATGAGAAAGATCGGTTTAATAAGTATTATGTTCAACTAAATTACAAGAGTGGAACAATACATGAGGAGGATATTGTATTGGTTGATATGTTTAAACAGAAATATACTGCAGATAGGCCAATATATGGTGGATTTACCATACTAGAAAGCTCAACACTATTGCTGTGCGACTACACTGTTTTTAAATAAAATATATATAAAAAATAATGTTTAAACTATTAGCCACAAACACCGAGTTATTAATAGTTTACGTTGAAAGAAATATTTTGTATAAGGATATGACTCAAATGAAAGATTACTTTGATACATATATAGTATTATCACAGTAACGCGATCTTGATTGCTAGATCACGTCGAGTTGTCAGCATTAGAAAATCCGGATCATAACGAGACGCGAAGCGTCGAGTCATGATCCGGATTTTTATGCTGACAACGAGACGTGATCTAGCAATCAAAATCACATTACTGTGATAATTATATTTTTGTAATATACCTTTCAATTTTCAGATAATTTAATAAAATCAGTATATGTAGTTGAAAAACACAAGAAATTGCTAAACATTTCAACCTCTATAATACGAACTTCATCTTAAAGCATAAACCGAATTACTTTTTGAAAGGCTGACATGCGCATGAATATTAGTTTTATGAATGAAGTTTGTGAAACAACGCTCGCTCAGTTTGACCACCATCACTGTCAATAACACGAATTCTTCGACGCTTGAGGGCAGACTACTCATATATGTGATTTACAGTTATTGTGCAGTTCTGAAATTGTGCATCACGGAAGTTTTCACCAGCTGAATGACTGGAAGTTTCTTTCAGAGGCCAGATTGAATGCGGTTAAACTGTTTCGGGCGGGACATTGTGAGAGGCTCCGATGGAAACTTGATAAGGGAATGACAACATTATTTTGACATTTATTTACAACAGGATTGGATAAATTGTTGGAACTTGATGGTACAGATTTGTTGCAGAGAATATTACTCATTTATAATATCAAATTTATTCATTATGCGTGAAACTCACTAACGTTACCATTTATGAATTTCCGTAAATGGGTTATACTGTACAACTGTAATGTTTTTGTACGCGATTTCCGAATATGATCTTGTTTCAGACGAACATTTTGGCAAATATTTTACTACTTCAAAATAAAGGGAAAATGCTTTTTTATTGTTGTTGTGACAAAAACATGGTTTAGACCTTTCAGATATTTTACATATAACGCAAGGTTTCTTAACTAACGTCGCTGTGAGAGCTTTGTTTACTGCTAGTGTTGGTTGGCATTTCATCGCTATGGGCGCTACTATTGTCACAAGAAAACATCGAGGATAAAGTAGTCTCAGCTTCGTTTGAGAGTATGGTGATACGAGTTTGGAAAACGATAGTATCGTTTTCCTGCTTGTAGGAAATGACGGTAAAATTCAGGCTCTTTCTTGGGTAGGAAATTGGTAGGT